>JAVJIF010006610.1:0-194911 GCA_038442645.1 Agave tequilana | reverse complement strand
TATCGTCGTTCATACGATGGTATCGTACTCCATTGCCTTTCTAATTTAGAGGCACAGGAAGTACTCAAAGAAGCGCACGATGGCATATGCAGAGCTCATCAGCTAGGTCCAAAACTTAAAGACCGATTGCATAGGCTTAGATATTATTGGCCAACCATGATAGCCCATGCCATCTAATATGCAGGAAGGTGTAAGCATATCAAATCCATGCGGATTTCATATATCACCTCCAGAGTTGTTCCATCCAACTGTTGCTTCATAGCCATTTGAAGCATAGGGAATAACGTCGTAAGGCCAATTAGCCCTTCTTCGACAAAAGGACACCGGTTTATCCTAGCCATAACCGATTACTTTTCAAAGTGGGCAGAAGCTATACCACTGGTGGAAGTTAAAACTTCTAACATGATTAATTTCATCAAACATCATGTCATCCATCGATTTGGTGTCCCTAGGCAGATCATCTATGATAACGGTCCCCAATTTGTCAGTCAGATGTTCTACCGATTTTGCGATAAGTACCGGATTCAGAACGTGGCATCATCACTGCTTATAATCCTGCCACTATGGCTTGGCGAAGCATTCAACAAGACAATCATTAAGCTACTCAAAAAGTTCATTTCCTCAAATAAGCGAGACTGGAATGAGAAGCTTAGTGAATGTCTTTGGGCCTACCGAATCATGGCTCAGACCTCCACAGACAATACGCCTTTTTCCCTGGTGTACGGATGCGAAGTATCATACCGTTAGAAATCCAGATGCCATCATTGTGAGTCCACTTTATGACTAAGATGACAATGGAGGATAATGATCAATTGCGGCTCCAGGAGCTCGAAGCCCTAGATGAGAAGCAGTTACAAGCACAGCAACACATTGAGTTGTATCAGGCCCGGATCTCAAAAGCCTTTAATAAGAAGGTCAAGCAAAGAGTCTTCCAGAAAGGAGATTTGGTTTTAGCCGTCAGACGATCGATGATCATGACGCATAAAACCAAAGGCAAATTTCAGCCCAAATGGGAAAAATCTTATAATAGAAACAGTCTATTCAAACGGGGCATATCGCCTTATGACTTCAGATGGTGATTTACTCATGATGCCGATCACGACAAGTTCTTAAAGAAGTATTATCTTTGACAGGATCCTTCTCATGATCAAGTTAACATTACACCTCTGACAAGACCTTCAAATCCAAGATATGCAGAAGGAACGCTCCTCTCTTTCTCTAAACGAGATCATACGATCGTAAACCAGTATCGAGCTGATCGTACACTGGTTGTCTCAAAGAAGAATCAAGGTTACAAATATAGTAATCAAATAATCCAACACCTCCAACGGTTAAGGATAGAAGAAAATGTTGGCCTTTAAGCCCAACATAAGTCCTCGATAACTCATCATGCTGAGGGGATAGCATGGCTAGCCCGACTCAAACGGTAGTTGGTAAAGGCATACTAAATCCGTTGACAGCTAAGGATTTGCTAAAAATCCTAAGGGACCTATTCCTATTTGATTCCGCAGTTAAGGATAAAGGAAAATGTTGGCCTTTAAGCCCCACATACGTTCTCGACAACTCATCATACTGAGGGGAATAGTATGGCTAGCCCGACTCAAATGATAGTTGGTAAAGGCGTATCAAACCTGTTGACGGCTGAGGATTTGCTAAAAATCTTAAAGGACCTGTTCCCATTTGATTCCCTCTCCAAAATCACTTACCATTCTCGTCTATAGAATGGTGAAACCACATATAAAGGTATTCATATCCCTTGCAAAATGATGAGTCTAACCTATCATGTTAACACTAAACCTCTAATAGTAAGACTATAATCTACTTCCCATGTTAACGATCACCTCTGACATGGGATTCATTTCCTAACTCCCCAGCGGGTTTCTAATAATCAATGCTCAGTAGACTTTTCTGGTTGTAACGTTAACAATATACTCTGATAATTTCTTCCACATAACATCCGAAGGAGATATCAAAATCCCCATGAAGTTAATATCAAGTTTGATTTCCCTTATGGAACTATTTCTTTGTCATCATGTCTACTTCGTCACCTCTGAATGACAAAATTTGAGCTTTGTGGCTACTCAATCGATTACGTTATTGCGACCTCTGAACCGACAGATAGCCAAGTCTCATCTTTCAGTCCAGCATAAGACTATTTCTTTGTCATCATGTCCAGTTCGTCACCTCTGAATGATAAATTTTGAGCTTGGTGGCTTCTCAATCGGTTACGTCATTGCGGCCTCTGAACCGACAGATAGCCAAGTTTCATCTTTCAATCCAGCATAGGACTATTTCTTTGTCATCATGTCCAGTTCGTCACCTCTGAATGACACCTCTGAATGATAATTTTGAGCTTGGTGGCTTCTCAATTGGTTACGGTCTTGCGACCTCTGAACCGACAGATAGCTAAGTCTCGTCTTTCAGTCCAATATAGGACTATTTCTTTGTCATCATGTCCAGTTTGTCACCTCTGAATGACAAATTTTGAGCTTGGTGGCTTCTCAATCGGTTACGTCATTGCGACCTCTGAACTGACAGATAGCCAAGTCTTATCTTTCAGTCCAGTATAGGACTATTTCTTTGTCATCATGTCCAGTTCATCACCTCTGAATGACAAATTTTAAGCTTGGTGGCTTCTGAATCGTTTACGTCATTGCGACCTCTGAACCGACAGGTAGCCAAGTCTCATCTTTCAGTCCAGCATAGGACTATTTCTTTGTCATCATGTCTAGTTCGTCAACTCTGAATGACAAATTTTGAGCTTGATGGCTTCTTATCGGTTACGTCATTGCGATCTTTGAACCGACAGATAGCCAAGTCTCATCTTTCAGTCCAGTATAGGACTATTTCTTTGTCATCATGTTCAGTTCGTCACCTTTGAATGACAAATTTTGAGCTTGGTGGCTTCTAAATCGGTTACGTCATTGGCGACCTCTGAACCAACAGATAGCCAAGTCTCCTCTTTCAGTCCACATAGGACTATTTCTTTGTCATCATGTCTAGGTCATCACCTCTGAATGACAAATTTTGAGCTTGATGGCTTCTCAATCAGTTATGCCATACCGGTGGGGAGGCCGGTCGACTGCCCGGTCGACCGGCGTGCACGACGTGCATAAGGTTAGCCTGGTCGACGCGCCCGGTCGATGTTTTCCATTGATTTTGCAAAGGGGAAAACTTACAAAAAAGGGGTCGAGGAGCTAAATTAAAGTAACTCTTTGAAGGAAAAAGTTTACAAGTAGATCTCCTCTAGTAATTCTGGGAAAGTGTACCGATAGGAATCTGATCAGCGCGCGATCACTTTATCCTTTTGACGATGCGATCGATCAGATAATCGGACTACTGCCTGATGGGATTCCCTTCTCGCCTAGTTCGGGGAATCGGAGAACAGAAGGTTGGTAGAACCCTCTTGTTACTTCTCGAACTGCCTCCACTTGAGAATTCCTTCTCGCCTGGTTCTGGAAATTCCTTGAGAGGAGGAAGATATTAGTATATTAGCACCCTGATTAGAGAAGTAGTTCTCTGAATTCTTGGAAGTAAGAGAGTACATCTCTATATTTAGTCCTCTTCTCCTCTTTTCAGCCTCTCTCTTCGTATGCCCTGGTGGGCTATTTATAGGGAGAGCAGGGGATAATTGTCCCTTCAGAGTCTGAAAATAGATTAAGTCAATCTGTTTAAATCTGGAAAGTAGCCTTGCCGCGAGGCTAGAATCAGCTTTTGCGAAGCGAGGAATAGCAGGTAATGTTGATCTCCTGATCCGCTTTGATTCTTTCTAAATAACGAAAGATCTCCCCTGATCTTCTTACTTGGTTTAGGAGAGTCAAAAGATTATGACAAGCAACTGTCATATTTGATCTCAATTTGATCTCGATTAGATTTGATCTTGAATAGATTTAATCTCGTCTAGAGATTTGATTGGTCAAAGGTGATCATAAAAGACTCGCAGCGAGGCTACTTCGTCGAGCTCGTAGCAAGCTGGGGGAAGCGTCTGGCGAAGTTAGAAAAGAAAGCTCTTCAGCAGAGCTGGAAACTTTCGTGGTGAAGCTACCAATTAGCCTTCTGCACAGCTGCATAGGGTTTTAGGCGAAGTTGACTGTCTGCGGAGTTATCACTCGTAGCGACGTTCGAGGGAACTCTCTCCGCGATGTTAAGCAATTTCAGCTTCTCATGCGAGACTCATCTTGTGAGCTCATGCGGGGCTAAGTGTTGAGCTAACTTAGTGTCCCCTACGAGCCTTTCTTGGTTTACTGTATGCTTTGCCGGATCTGAAAAACACCTAGAGGGGGGGTGAAATAGGTGTTATTGCTAATCTAACAATCTTTTTAAAACTAAGATGGATGAATGATGCAACGATCTCTCAAAACAAGACTAAGAGCCGAATACCCCGTGAGAGGTTCTGAACTCCTTCCTCCCAATTCCCCTAGAATGGGTTAGAGGTGCGCAATGCAACCTTATTGTATGAGAATTGATCGAACAAGTAATGAATAATATGCAATGATGAAATGCACACAAGATATATCACAAGTATCACAAGCAATAGCACAAGGAAATAAACTAGATCTCAAGTAAGTAATTGAAAGCACTAGAGTGCAAGAGAAATTTAAAGCAAAAATAACACAAGGCAATCACAAACACAAGATGTTTGTTTCGAGGTTCGAGCCACCGCTCTACTCACTCCCGCCTTCACCTCCGTGAAGGTTTCCACTATCCACCGAGGACGCCTTACAATGGTCTACCGAAGACCCGAGCACCGAGCTCTCCACTTACAATAACCTCTACCGAAGAGGTGTCTCCACAAGAAGAAAAAGATTACAAGTCACCAAGGTGATCACAAACAAGATCACCAAACTCTTTTACAAACTCTCACTCTTTTACAACTTCCTATAGAATGAGTAAAGGATTTTTGGCTCTAAGAAGTGTGGTAAAACTTCAGTTGTAGAGTGATATTTGTTATCAACACAACTGAAAAAAAAGCTCAAAAAGAATTGGAAATGAGTAGCTTAAACAATTTTTCTTCTCTTTTGAAAACAATGAAAAACTTGAGAATTTTCTTCGTATCTTGCAAGAGAGTCTTCTCCTCTATTTATAGGGAGAGAAAAGATTTAAAACAATTTATTTTCACCTAATTTGACCTGAAAAAGGTCTCCAACAACTCTGAAAAAGTCTGTTAAAAACAGAAAATAAAACAGATTTCAGAATTGCACCAAAGAGGAAAGAGCCGTTGGGCTGTTGCAGGCTTTGGCGGTCGACCGGACCGGTCGACCGTCGCCTTGCTGGCAAAGAGCCGTTGGGCTCCGGTCGACCGGGGTCGACCGACCTCTACTAAAAAACAAAAGTCTCTTCGGGCGGTCGACGGGACGGTCGACCCAGAAAACCCGAGAGCAAACCTGCTCTCATTCTTCCTCTGGCGGTCGACCAGACGGTCGACCAGAAAACCCGAGAGCAATCCTGCTCTCAGACGGTCGACCGCCCGGTCGACCGTTGGACGTGCACAGACGTGCACGCCCAGGCACAAAGGCCGGTCGACCGGGCCGGTCGGCCGGTCAGCCTGAAACAGGAAAAACAGTGTATTTTTGACTTGAAAAATTTTGCAAAATAATTTTTGACCTTAAGGAAACTTAAGTAATATGCTAGTAGAGTATATAAACAAGATCTAACATGGTTTTATTTTTGTAAAATATAGAGTCATGTAAATATATTTAAGGCATGAAACCTAATTTAAAACATGAAAACTTAAATACAAGACTCACATTTTAACAAAACCAAATTGTGTGTTGTATCCTAGAGACCAATATCCAACACTCAAACTTTAACATTCTAATTCTTACATTGGTTCTAAGTACTACAAGCTCTTCAAGGGGGCTTTTCACCATCAAGGTCTTCAACACTTGAGTCTTGAGCCCACTTTGAGTTGACTTGAGTCCAAAATACTTTCTTTAGGGTGTAAACCTTTTAGTAGAGTTAGAACCCTGAAACACACTTAAACAATAAGCAATATTAGTACAAATAACTAATATGTTTTGTAATCATCAAAACACACTAACATGGGTGATTGTAACCTTGAGCCACAATCTCCCCCTTTTTGATGATGATAAAACATATAGGTGATTTAAACAAAAATGGAAGAAGAGCTTGGAAAGCTCCCCCTCAAATAATGCTATATAAGGCATTGAAAAACACATAAGGCATTGAAAACACATAGTTTTGTCAAAAACTCAAATGCATCAAAAAAATACACAATAAACAACAAAATAACAAACAAAACAACAAACAAACTCATACTTTTTCTCCCCTTTTTGTCATACATCAAAAAGGGTTAATCAAACAAAATAAAAGAATTTTTCTTTAAGAATCCATAATGCAAACATTCAACTACCACAAATAAATGAAAATCTAGCATAATCTAGAGGTTTAGTAAAAATCGGCAAGTTGAAAATCGGTAGAAACATAATCAATATCAATATCACCTTTCTCATAATGATCTCTAAGAAAGTGATACCTAATGTCAATGTGTTTGGTTTTTACTATGTTGATTTGCATTCTTTGTCATGTGAATAGTACTAGTATTATCACAAAATATTTTAACATGATCAAAGTGTAAATCATAGTCAAGGAGCGTATGTTTCATCCAAAGAACTTGTGCACAACAAGCTCCGGCCGCAACATACTCCGCCTCGGCGGTTGAAAGGGCTACCGAATTTTGCTTTTTGGAAGACCAAGATACAAGACAATTACCTAAGAATTGACATGTTCCACTTGTGCTCTTCCTATCTACCCTACAACCCGCATAGTCAGCATCCGAAAAACTCTTCATATCAAATAGTCCGGTTTTCGGATACAACAAACCCATTTCAATAGTGCCCTTAAGGTATTTAATTATGCGTTTTACCGCTACTAAATGAGACTCCTTAGGACATGATTGAAAATGAGCACAAAGACAACCGAAAACAAACATGATTCCGGCCTACTAGCCGTCAAATACAATAAACTACCTATCATGCTACGATAAACTTTAATGTCTACACTTTTACCTTGTTCATCCTTATCGCTTAGTAGTTGTTGCCATGGAGTTTTGCTTACTTTAGATCCTTCAAGCCCGAACCTTTTGATGAGTTCCTTTGTGTACTTGGCTTGATTGATGAAGATCCCATCCGTCCTTTGCTTGATTTGGAGTCCAAGGAAATAGTTGAGCTCCCCCATCATAGACATTTCAAATTCATCCCCTTTTGATACTTCACCTATGACGAGGTCCTTGGGATGATGAGGATTGTATCTCCAACCCTTTGGAAGTTGTTGAGTAGGCTCCACTTCATTTGTTTGATTTTCATTTCCTTGAGCCTCTTCTACTTTAGTTTCACTTCCTTCATCATCCTTTGGCTTGTCTCCCATAGTAGTATCCTCCAAGGTCACTTTCTCTAAGCCTTCATCCAAAGCATCTATTTCTACAACATTCTTAACAAACAAGTTAGATTCTTCAAACTCAACATGTATAGATTCCTCAATAGTCAAAGATGATTTATTGAAGATTCTATAAGCCTTGCTTGTATTAGAATACCTAACAAAAATTGCCTCATAAGCTTTAGCATCAAATTTTCCTAAATTATCTTTTGTATTTAAAACAAAACATTTACATCCAAAAACCTTGAAATATGAAACATTTGGTTTTCTAGAAAAGTACATTTCAAAAGAAGTTTTTGAAGTATTTTTACACAAGAAAACACGATTGATATATAGCATGATGTATTAACGGCCTCGGCCCACAAATATGTGGTAGACCATATTCACTTAGCATTGTCCTAGCCATCTCTTGTAAAGTTCGATTTTTCCGTTCAACTACTCCATTTTGTTATGGAGTTCTAGGACAAGAAAGTTCATGCTTAATTCCATGTTCTTCACAAAAAGTGGTAAAGGGTAGGTTAATTAACTCACCTCCTCTATCACTTCTTATTCTTAAATTGAAGACTCTTTTTCTTTTTCAACTCTTTTCTTAAAAGTTTAAAAATATGAAAATGCTTGATTTTTGTGTTCAAGAAAGAAAATCCAAGTAAACCATGAAAATCATCAACCAAAACAAATGCAAATCTATTCCCACTTAAACTTTTGGTTTGTGTAGGGCCAAATAAGATCCATATGGATTAACTCCAAAGGACGTGATGTCATGATATCCTTAATTGACTTGAAAGAAGACTTAGTTTGTTTCCCAAATTGACATGCGTCACAAACTCGGTCCTTTTCAAAATTCAAACAAGGAATACCTTTCACCATTTCTTTTGTGTTTAACCTAGATATGTGGTCAAATGAAATATGGCCTAATCTTCTATGCCACAACCAAGAGTCGTCATCGAGGGCTTTTAAACAAGTAATATTACAAGACATATTAGACATATCTATCATATAAACATTACTTTCACGAAACCGAAAACACACAAGTATTAGAAATTCTATCAATTACTTTACAAGCTATATGATCAAAAACAACATCAAAACCTTTATCACAAAGTTGACTAACACTCAAGAGGTTATGCTTGAGTCCATCAACTAAAACTACATTTTCAATTAAAGGGGATGTGCCGAGTTTTACATTACCAATACCGATGATTTTACCCTTGGCATCATCTCCGAAGGTGACGGTGCCACTTCATGGTATCTTGATAGGGTTGCAAAGTTGTTGATGTCCCAAGTCATGTGCCTTGAGCAACCACTATCAAGATACCACAATCCTCTACGTCTTTGGGCCTTGGATGGTACCTACATCATTTAGCAAAATATTTGACTTTGGTACCCAAATTTTCTTGGGTCCTTGAAAGTTAGTGTTGCGAACCCAAACATTATGATAAGATGCACTTAGTCTATCATAGCAAAAATTGGCTAAGTGTCCTTTCCGCCCACAATGTGAACATGAGAACACTCTTCCATACATGAATGCATGATGTGTGTGTGAAGTGTGAGCATGCTTTGGGGGTTTGCCACGATGTAAGGTTGTGTGGTATGAATATGAGCATGAGCATGGTGAACATTTTTCTTAGGGGTTTGTTTCTTAGGAAACATGGCCTCTATCTTCTTCTTATCAACTCATAATTTTTTAAAACAATTCCCAATGAGTCTATTCTTTCTTTAAGCATGATAATCTCATTAGAATCAATTGTGGAGACTTGCCTTTACAAGAAATCTTATACTTGTCAAAATCTTTTTGAGTGGAAACAAGAGTGGAAAGTAATTCATCCTTTTCTTTAGAAAGAGTAAAAACTTGATGATTAAGAGATTCATTTTCTTTTTCATTTTTAAATACTTTTTCTTAAGAAAATCATAGTTATGTGATAATTCTACAAAAGCTTCTCCTAATTCATCCATGGAAAGTTCATCATTAGGAGAAGTGGAAGGGGTTACCTTGCTTGTGCTTTCATTAGCCATAAAGCACATGTTTGGCGTATCAATCTCCTCCTCAGATTCGCTCTCGGAATCCCATGTAGCTTTCATTGCCTTCTTCTTGTGAGGCTTCTTTGAGGTGGAGGGCTTCACTTTATCCGGACACTCCGCCACTATGTGTCCCGGTCTTTGACAATTAAAGCAAATGATCTTTCTTTCTTCTTTGCCTCCTTGCCATCTCTTCCTTCCTTGAAATTTAGCCTTGTTGTACATCCTCCGGACGTTCTTCACAAGAAGTGAGAGCTCTTCGTCATCTTCTTCTTCATCGTCTTCGTCGGAGTGTGTGGATTGACTTTTGAAGGCTATTGTCTTCTTCTTGGAAGGAGCCATGTCCTCCCTCACTTTTCTTTCCATCTCATAGGTTTTGAGGTTCCCAATGAGACCAATTAGCTCCATCTCCTCCTTGTCATTGAGTCCTTCAAGGTGGTTGCTTTTACTTCCCATGAAGGAGGAAGAGCCCGGATGATCTTCCTAACTCTTTGATCATTATCAATAGCATCACCTAGAGAAGAAAGTCCATTAGTAATCTTTGTAAATCTTGTAACTATATCATCTATGGTTTCATTTTCTTGCATGCAAAATTCTCATATTGGGACCGAAGAAGGTCAATCTTAGCCCTCTTCACTTGTGAGGTCCCTTCATGTGTAACTAGCAAATGTGTCCAAATTTCATATGCGGACTTGCAATGAATTACTCTAACTATGTCATCATCATTAAGGGCTTGAAGAAGTGCATAGTGAGCCCTAGTATTGACATCAAATTCTTTGGTCTCTATTTCGGACCAAGTGGATTCATCACCGGGGGTGAACTAAAGGGTTTGGTCACGGCCTTTGCAACTCGACTACCTAGAGATTGCAAGAAACGGTCATCTTAACCTTCCATATGGGAAAGTTAAGTCCATCAAACTTAGGAGGGGTTTTAATTCCATCGGCCATTTTTACTAAGTGAGTATGAATGAAATGATTAGCAAAGTTAGGATCTCTCTAAGGTTGTTAAGCCAAATCCTAGAGTCCAAGCTCTGATACCAATTGAAAAACACACCTAGAGGGGGGGTGAATAGGGTTTATTGCTAATAACTAACATCTTTCTAAAACTAAGATGGATGAATGATGCAACGATCTCCCAAAATAAGACTAAGAGCCGAATACCCCGTGAGAGGTTCTGAACTCCTTCCTCCCAATTCTCCTAGAATGGTTTAGAGGTGCGCAATGCAACCTTGTTGTATGAGAATTGATCGAACAAGTATGAATAATATGCAATGATGAAATGCACACAAGATATATCACAAGTATCACAAGCAATAGCACAAGGAAATAAAACTAGATCTTAAGTAAGTAATTGAAAGCAATAGAGTGCAAGAGAATTTAAAGCAAAATGAACACAAGGCAATCGCAAACACAAGATGTTTGTTTCGAGGTTCGAGCCACCGCTCTACTCCCCCGCCTTCACCTCCGTGAAGGGTTTCCACTATCCACCGAGGACGCCTTACAATGGTCTACCGAAGACCCGAGCACCGAGCTCTCCAACTTACAATAACCTCTACCGAAGAGGTGTCTCCACAAGAAGAAAAGATTACAAGTCACCAAGGTGATCACAAACAAGATCACCAAACTCTTTTACAAACTCTCACTCTTTTACAACTTCCTATAGAATGAGTAAAGGATTTTTGGCTCTAAGAAGTGTGGTGAGAAAACTTCAGTTGTAGAGTGATATTTCTTATCAAACACAACTGAAAAACAGCTCAAAAAGAATTGGAAATGAGTAGCTTAAACAATTTTTCTTCTCTTTTGAAAACAATGAAAAACTTGAGAATTTTCTTCGTATCTTGCAAGAGAGTCTTCTCCTCTATTTATAGGGAGAGAAAAGATTTAAAACAATTTATTTTCACCTAATTTGACCTGAAAAAGGTCTCCAACAACTCTAAAAAAAGTCTGTTAAAACAGAAAATAAAACAGATTTCAGAATTGCACCAAAGAGGAAAGAGCCGTTGGGCTGTTGCAGGCTTGGCGGTCGACCGGACCGGTCGACCGTCGCCTTGCTGGCAAAGAGCCGTTGGGCTCTGGTCGACCGGGGGTCGACCGACCTCTACTAAAAAATAAAAGTCTCTTCGGGCGTCGACCGGACGGTCGACCCAGAAAACCCGAGAGCAAACCTGCTCTCAGTTTTCCTCTGGCGGTCGACCGGACGGTCGACCCAGAAAACCCGAGAGCAATCCTGCTCTCAGACGGTCGACCGCCCGGTCGACCGTTGGACGTGCACAGACGTGCACGCCCAGGCACAAAGGCCGGTCGGCCGGTCACCTGAAACAGGAAAAACAGTGTATTTTTGACTTGAAAAATTTTGCAAAATAATTTTTGACTTTAAGGAAACTTAAGTAATATGCTAGTAGGAGTATATAAACAAGATCTAAACATGGTATTTATTTTTGTAAAATATAGAGTCATGTAAATATATATTTAAGGCATGAAACCTAATTTAAAACATGAAACTTAAATACAAGACTCACATTTTAACAAAACCAAATTGTGTGTGTGTATCCTAGAGCCTATATCCAACACTCAAACTTTAACATTCTAATTCTTACATTGGTTCTAAGTACTACAAGCTCTTCAAGGGGCTTTTCCACCATCCAGGTCTTCAACACTTGAGTCTTGAGCCCACTTTGAGTTGACTTGAGTCCAAAACACTTTCTTTAGGGTGTAAACCTTTTAGTAGAGTTAGAACCCTGAACACACTTAAACAATAAGCAATATTAGTACAAATAACTAATATGTTTTGTAATCATCAAAACACACTAAACATGGGTGATTGTAACCTTGGGCCAACAGGATCAGTAGAGTCCAAGTTGCTAATGCGTCCCTTTTGAGATGGGTGAAGAACTGATCGTCAGCTTGTCTGCCACTTGTCTTTTGTAAATGTCAACAAGTTAGATATTGTTCAGGCCAGTTAGGAATCTTGTCTTTTTTATAGTGTCAACAAGACCTCCTTCAAAGTTTTCGTGAATCTGCAATGGTATGGTTCAGACTCCGAAATACTTTGAACTGCTTTGATTGATTGGTATGTGAAATGCGAACGTCGCCATAGTGGTGAGTTCAACTCTGCTTTCAATCCTACTTCCAGATTAGAATAAGTCGCATAGATTCACGATTCTGGGAAGCCTCACGTTTGAGCCTCCTGGAGTAGCTTCGCTTCAAATCAGTTTTGGAAGGATGTTCCTTTCCCGAGGCTAACTGCTTTTCATCTGGTTACGAGAGAGATTGCTCCCTTTTCCGACGTGAGAATAACCTCTCTTGCATTAACGAGGGAGTATTCCCTTTCTCAAGGCTCAGTACTTGAATGCCTTAAATTCGCTCGCGTCTTCTAAGCTTGAAGTAGCGGCGGTGTGGCCAGCCATGAGGCCTATAAATAGGACACTTGAAGTTCTTTTTAGAGAAACATACTTTTCTCTTTCTGAAAGGTCTGCTCATGACATCTCCTCGTTACCCAGGAAAGGAGTTTCAGATCTCTAAAACAGTGGGGACGCACACTCTGGCCACTACCAACCAAGAACTGGTGAGTCTTGGTCATCTTAGACTTTTACCAATAGAATGGTGACTTTAGGGAGCTTACCTCCCTTAATCTTAGCTTTACCAGCTACTTCAGGGATTGATTTTCATTGTTCTTCATTTTGCCTCTGACTGATTTGCAGAGAAGAGCTTCAGCCCTATTTTCTAGCTTCTTGGCGAAGCTATCATTCTCGCTTGATTAGAAATAGACTTTCCCATCCAGGGTTCCTGTCTTGATCTGTTGAATCTATCTGTTAAATCCGCCACATAAGCAAGAATTGGGACTTAGTCTCTTCGACGTTGAGCCAGTCTTGCCATATAGGTGGGGCTAAAAACTGTGTTGCTCTCAACCAGTCTGGCTTAGCTATATAGGCGAGGCTAGGACTTAGCTCTTTTTGATACTCCTTCAGTCTAACTGCTTTAGGGGAGCTAAGACTTGGCTTATGCTGAGCTACCCCATCCTCACTGTGCAAGCGAGGCTATCCTCTGCTTAATTAAAGAATCACTGGATCGGATATAAACTGCTTTGTCCAAAGAATTTGACTTAGCATTTCGTCTTCACATTTTCTCTTTAATTTAATGCTTATCTGTTTCCAGTTTGCATTGCAGTGAACTGTGCCTGCCGGTCTTTTATTTTGATGAAAGAGACGAAAAACTTGACTTTTGATCTTCCAGTTGAAACTTTAGTCCTAAGCAGGAAGAACATATTGGAGCAATTGATGGTGTTCCAAGAAGAGGTTGACAGTTGCTTATCTGAGATGTCCACTTCGAGAAGGGGCTGGTAGTCGCTTATCCGAGATGATCCACTTTGGGAAGGCGAATCGTCACCTGTAAGGTCTCGGATCCTTCCTTTGCTAATTTTCATCAAAGAAGATCCAGCTTTCTGGTAGCAACCGGTCCTTTGCCAATTTTCATCAAAGATGATTCAGCTTCTTGATGACAAAATCTGCCATTATGCGAAGAATTACGGCCTTGTGCAGGAGGAAGCCTTTCGTGTCCAGTTGGTTTGGCTTATCACCTTAGAAAATAGATAGGATAACTTGTATGCCTTTGGAGTAATGATTCGGTTGTACGAAAGATCACCTTAATGTTTTCTGCAACTTTACCTTATTACTAAAAAGAATGAGGGGGTTTTCTGCAACTTTACCTTATTGGGTTTAGATGCGGGTTTGGACTCTTACGGTCGGGTCCAGATCCACACCCATACCCACTTAACTTAAGTTAATTGGGTAACGGGTTAACGGGTTGAATTGGGGGTTTATTTGGGTTAACTTGGGTTATTGGGTTTGGGTTCTACCCAAACCCAATAAAGGAGCCACAACAGCAGCAGCAGCATCTTGCTGCTGCTGTGGGCCTGCGCGGGCCGGGCCGCCGGCGGCGGTCAGCACAAGAGAGAGAGAGAGAGAGAGAAAGAGAAAGAGGGAAAGAAAGACTGGAAAAGAAAGAGAAGAAAAGGAAGAAACAGAAGAAGAAGAAGAAGGAGAAGGAGAAGAAAAGAGAAAGGAGAAGGAGAGGGTGGCTCCGGCTGGGGGCGCGGCCTGGGGTCGCGGCCGGCCGCCGCCGGCTGGCGGCGGCCCACGGCTTGGCCTGGCCGCTGGCGACAGGTGGGCCGCCCCACTTTCGGGTCTGCACAGAGAGAGGGAGAAAGTGTGGGGGAAAGAGAGAGGAGAGAGAGAGAGAGAGAGAGAGAAGGTTTTTAAGAGAGAGAGGTTTAGAGAGAGATAAATATGAGAGAGAGAAGTGGGTTTTATTAAGAGGAGAGAGAAAAGAGGCGGTGGCATTGGCGGTGGAGGAGGCTTCTTCAGGAAGACAGGAGAAGAAAAGAAAAAGGGAATTGAAAATAATAATATTTTATTATTATTAAATTGGCCCAATATTCGACCAGTTCTGAACGGTGCCCAAAAATTACAGAAAATAGAGAATAATATCCTAAGACGTAATATGAAAACAGTTTGCTGAAATTCACTTCGGTTTGTAAATTAAAAATCTTGGAAGATGTCGCTGGTACCGGGCGAGACCGGTTTGGCCGGATTTTCGATAAATTCAGAAAAAGTCCTAAAAATATCCTAACATAGAGAATACAATTCTAAGACACATGGTGAAAGCTGATTCTCAACATTCTACTCCGTTTGTGAAATAAAAATCGTAAAGCCTATTAGCGGTATCGGTCGACACCGACTACGGAGATTTTCCAAAATAATCCAGAAAATTTCAAAAATTCTGAAAAATTTAAAATATTAAAAAATGATTTTTGAAACTGAAATCAGCTCAATCGGACTACCATGGAGGTCAAATAAATTTTGTACGTCGTATCGCGTACTGACACTGTGATACGTACATCAGGGATCAAGGGGTTACAAATAGATTTGAAAAATATAATATGTTTGAAAACATCTACCATAACGAAGAATACGAACTAGTTAAATGGAAAAACTTATTAACTAGTACGAAATCCTTCAAGTAAGAAATAAAAACAAAAATATTTTTCATGAAATATGAAATTCACATGATAGCCAACACTCAAAGACAATGAAGCATAAATATGACTCATGAAAACAAAGCATGAGTAAACATGAAAGGTGAGTGTACAAGGTATATGTGAAAACATATAATCATGAAAATAGACATTCAAGCTCAATTGAAATTCCTTAAAACATGAAAACATGAACTCATCTAAACTAAATTTTCATTAAAACAATTTATACTTCAAGGCATATGTATGTTTTGACAAAACAAGAAGTATACATACATATCCCTAAACACAATTGAGTCCATAATAAAGATTTGCATGAAAAACAAATGACTCAAGGAGTATACATGTATATCTTAAGGTTTGGCAAAATAGACATATACATGAAGTGAAATCACATGATTATAAAATATGTCCAAAATTGGGAATATAAGTTAAAATGCATGAATCATCAAAACTAAACTATACTAGCACATCTAATGGGTACAAATAAGCATTCAAGCACAAACATATATAAAGATTTATTTGTGGCTCACTATATGTACAAGTATAAATCCTAATTTTAATGAAAACTAACATCTAAACGTATATTCAAAACATGAAGCATCAAAAACAAAACAAAAATCATACATATACATATAATCTTTACGTATATGCATGTGTAATAGATCTAGGACATACATATTAGTTTAAAAATAAGGTGAGAACACAAAGATAAGTACATATTAAACATGGGTGTCTCAAATAACTAACATGTATAACACTAATCTAATTATCATGACATAAACATAATAATCAATAAACTAAGACATGCTATAAATCAATGATGTGAAAGCATGTAAATAAAAACGGGAGTTAGAGATCGATACCAAACTGATGAAGGCACCTCTCTAGTTCTCCAAACCAAGGTGGTCTTCCCACCAAACCTTCCCTTGAAAGTGATGCATCCAAATGGTCATCATGAAGCTCGGAACGCATCCACTCCAAGGTACCGCTACTCTCACGTCATGCGAGAGCCCACACCTACATCAAATATCATAAGGGTGGTCTTTGGTATCCATTTTCCTTTGGGTCCATAGGGGTGAGAACCTTTCCTAACCCAAACAAAATTAGTTGCTAAATTAACATCATGTAAACGATCATAGCAAAATTTAGCAAGGTGGCCCTTACGTCCACAATGTGTACAAGTGTACACATGAGCATACAAAGTGCGATGGGTGTGTGCGTGAGAAGCATGTGTATGCCGTGGAGGGTGTGCATGCAAAGATGGAACTTATTTCTTTCGAACCAAGATTCAAGCGTGTATGATTCAAAGCACATTGGCTCAAAGTGGCGCCCAAACAATTAACACTTTTCTTCAAAACATTTATATCATTTTCAATACTAGAAGATAAAGTGGAGCATGCAATAGATGTGCTTGGTGAAGCTACACTAGCATGGCAAACATGTGAATATATATCAATTTTTAAAGATTCATTTTTCTTTAAAACTAAATCTAATTCTTTTGTAATGAAATCAATTTCATTTTTCAAAGAATGATTGTCCTTTAAAATAAAATCTAATTTTGAAGATAAGACCTCATTGTTTTTCACAGCATCATCACAATCATTTTTATTTTTTCAAAATTCATTTTCCTTTAGGGCAAGATCTAGTTGAGATTTAAGTGAGTCACGTTCACTAGAAATCTCTTCCTTCTCTTGCAAAGTCAATTCAAAACTTGAACACAAATCCTTCATTTCTTCTTTTAGTTCAAAGTTCTTCTTTTTCAAAAGTTCATGTTTTTCCAAAAACTTTTCAAGCTTTGTAGCAAGTTCTACATTTAAGGTTTGAACTTCTAAACATCCATAGCAATAGGAACTAGAGCTATCATCTAGTAGAGATCCGATTGTACCTCAAGGGAGTCATTCCCTTGGACCATGAGGCAACGCTCGTCGAACTTGTCTTTCCTAGATCTCCTCATCCTATTGATAATCTTTGAAAGCTCGAGAAAAGTCATAATGCTCCAAACTGCAAAAGCCGAATCATAGTGAGCAAACACATGTAATAAATCTTCATCAAGAGATACTCTAAGTGTCTTAAGTGCAAGTGCATTGGCCTTTTTATGCTTGCTATCATTAGGGTAGGATTCCCTGGTAATGATTGGTAAACTCTAGAGCCTAGAGCTTTCAAATGACTACTCATCTTAGCCTTCCAAATATCAAGTCTAGAAATATCAAACATAGGAGGGCTATCCGTGAGTGCAACTATATGTGTGCAAAATGCAAATGCAAATGAAGATTAGCAAACCAAGATCTAACTCCTAGGTTGTTAAACCAAGTATCAGGAGTATAGGCTCTGATACCAATTGAAATCACCAAGAGGGGGGGTGAATAGGTGATTATGCTAATCTAGTGAACTAAATGCGAAATTTAAATTAATTGCAACAACATACAAGCAAGTATATGATATAGCAATATGATCAATGCACAAAGTAAAGAGAGAGAAAGTAAGAGTCAATGGATCAAGCGCAAACAACAAGATTTTTTTCGAGGTTTGAGCACCCAGCTCTACGTCCCCGCCTTCACCCAGAAGGATTTCGAATCCACTAGCTTGTCCACAAAGGACTCCCACACAGGGAACCTCCACCGAGGATTTGGGGCAATACAATAACTAGGAGTACCCAACTCCTCTCTTTACAACCACAACCTCTCACTAGAGGCAAAGCACCAAGCCAACCAAAACAATCACCTCACAACTCGAGAGATAAGCACAAAGCTATACAAGGATTACCTCACAACTTGAGGGATACAACCTAATTGCACAACCTCCTCAACTCTATGAGGGAAAGGCACAAAGCGAAGTAATAATTAGGGTTTACAACTTGGTGATCAAAAGACCACAAACTGATTTCTTTTCCCACAAACATAAAGACCCTATAGATAGGATAGAATGAAGCTCAAGTGTGGAAAACAAAGTGTTTAAAACAAAGAAAAATCACTTGGAAATCTCCACAAAGATATAGAATGATTAGACCAAAACAAATTCCCAAAAGACTATTTTTCTTTAAAATAATAAAACACTTTTGAAAACAATGAAGATTGATCTTTTAGCACAAAGAAACTCTTTTCAAAACTTGAGTAAACACTAGAGAAAGCTCAAAAATTTTAGCCCAAAAATTCTTAATGAAAACTGGTCACAAATGGGGTTTTTATAAGCCTCCAAATAAACTAGCCGTTAGCAGCTAATTTAGGCAAATTAGACCTTCCGGTCGACCGGCCAACGGTCAATTTTTGACCGTTAGCTGCTACCGGTCGACTGCTCGGTCGACCGGGCCCTGAACCAGAGAGCAACGACTCTCTGGCCGGTCGACCGCCCGGTCGACCGAAGCAACCCGAGAGTGGGTTGCTTTCAGTCGGCCGACCGCTCGGTCGACCGGCTTAATGGGCAGGCCAGCGTGCACGTCGGTCGACCGCTATGGTCGACCGGCTCCTGGTCCGGTCGACCGTTACGGTCGACCGCCAGAGCCTGGCAGCCAAAATCTGGGACTGAAAAACTGGATTTTTAAAGTCTTAAAAATTCCTATAAAATCTCTAAAAATTCACAAAAATAGTTTTCTCATTTTACATTGGTATATAAACATGTGATAAAAATTTTAACACAAATATCAAACATTTTGAACCATTTTTGTGTTAAGGAAAAATTACCAAAAACCAAAAATTGTATTTTTCCAAACTTGAATTTTTCAATAGGAAATCTGATTTTTTCGAAACTCATCCAAATACAAAATATGATATCTAAACACTTTGAAGCATGATGCATATGGATAGAAATCCAATATACAAGAAACATATACATATCATAGTTTTTGACTTTATTTTCAAAATATGTTTTTGTTAAAACACAAAACCTAAAACACATGAATAGGTATATCAAATTAAGTTTGTCTAGGATATGAAGCATACATGTATATAGAACATGCTAATATACATAAACACATGTAAACTTGTTTTGATACATATCTATTCATGAAAACCAAGATCGGTTAAACAAAAATCGAAAACTAAAATCAAAACATAAAACGTGTGTGTATTGTGAACTTGAGTATATCATACTATTCTAATCTTTATAAATGGATCTAAACACAAAACTAAACTAGGCACCGAGGTCTTCTTGTAGAACGCTGTCTCCAAGCCGACTCGATTCAAAACTCCAAAACTCCAAGCTTGACTCCAACGAGTGCTATATATGATCTTGATGCTCGGGCTCTAGAAACACCATGTGAAAGCTTCCAAACCATCTTGTTGAAGCTAATCACCTACTAATATCTTGAATAAAGATCTGAAACTAAAATCACAAGATTATTAGTACACATAACTACATGAGTTAATCATCATCAAAACTAGAGTGGAAGGCTTTTGGGCCAACATGAGGTACATCAGCCTACGTCGTGCAAGCGTGCTTTTCTCCTTCGGAGTCGCTGAGAGAAGCTGATGTGAGATTGTCATCATCCGGCAGGATGGAGACAATATTTCATGATTTGCCTTTCGACTTAGATTTCTTCGAATCCCATTGTTCATCTTGGAAAAGGTCTGGGTGTATCCACATGACTTCCCCTGTCTCCAGTGTCAAGGAAACAAGACTCTTATTCTCTTGAGTTTTAGCTGAAGGATGCTTTACTTCTAGCCGTGGTGCAGGGATTGAAAAAGTCCCATCAGGAACTGTGACTTTTGGGGTTTTATCAAACTCGAGAGTCACCATATTTGTAGTAACTTTCTTTTGCTCCGATTTTAGAGTCAGAACTCTGACGTCGACTAAAACTTGAATTCTGTCCTTGAGGACAAAGCACTTATCAGTAGGGTGATGGACCATCCTGTGGAAGAGGCAATAGTTGAGATCGTTCGTGCGTCCCACTTCATTAGGACGTCGAGCATCCGGTAGCTTCAATTTATTCTCTTTGTAGAGTAAATGGAATATTGTGACCACTTGTTTGTCTTTGAAGGAGTACAGTTTCGGAGGAAACTTAGACTCCTAACTATTAAAGTTGCTCTTCTTGGCCTTTAACTGAATATCCCCTGACAATTCAACGGACATAGTCTCTTTCCCTTTGGCTTGAGAAGAATATGCCATGTCGTCGCGTCCTTTATTATTCGTACCTCATTTGCTTCTAGGGGT
The DNA here is from genome assembly GCA_038442645.1 of Agave tequilana. Lineage (NCBI taxonomy): Eukaryota > Viridiplantae > Streptophyta > Magnoliopsida > Asparagales > Asparagaceae > Agave > Agave tequilana. The sequence continues at coordinate 174,322 of JAVJIF010006610.1, read as the reverse complement.
GGATGGTTCAAACTTCTTAGCCGATTTTTCAGCTATTTCAGCTTGTTCGATTAGTTCCTTTCAGGTGTGGGCTTTAACAACCCCATATAGATCTCCACTTGGTCAAAAAAGTTATGCCTGCATGTCTATAAGAGCATGGGTAATGGCATCCCTGCTGGGTACACCAAAGACAAGTTTCTGAACCGTTCAATGTAGTCGCAGATAGATTCGCCCTTCTTCTGTACGGTAGAGAGGAGTTTGTCCATGATCACCTCGGTATCATCCTCGTAGAAACGAGAAAGAAATCGAGTTTTTAGGTCGACCCAAGAATTGATAGAGTCCAGAGGAAGGCTTCGGAACCAGTCGAATGCTACCCCCTTCAAGGTACCAATGAACAGTCTGGCCATGATGACATCATTGTCTATGACATTACTGGTCTGAGACTGAAAGTAGTAGATGTGCTGGTTTGGCGAGCTCCTACCATCATACGTATGTAAAGTTGGTGGTTTGAACTTTGACAGGTATGGTACTGAATCCCATTCCAAAGGGTAAAGACAGACTGTCCCTACTTTCTTTAGCTCATCCCTTTGAGTTAGGGATGCGATGTGAGCCTGGATGCCCTTAAGAACTTCAGCGTCTAAAGAAGAACTCTCTTTTGACTTCTCAATCTTTGATTGTTCGTTGCTATGATGTTCTTCCTCGTTATGATCACTCCCAGTATCATTGTTATTTCGGTTAATGAGGAGTTGAACGAGCATCTGTTAAATGTTGTCCAAGGCTTCCTACTGAGCCTTAGAGGTTTGCTCTTGGGCTTCCAACCGTCGTAGGAGGTCATCATTACCGTTATCAGCCATATTTACTGACACTTTATCCGTTCATACCGAGCTGACCGTCGCTGAAGAGGCATACCCATTATCTTCGTCCTCCTCATCAGACCATTGAAATGATCTTCTCATTGGTTCTGGCGAGGTTAGTGTAGTTGAGGAGGATGGCTGCTCATAATTGTAGGGTATTGCAACCCTAGATCTGGTATTTTGGAAGACGCCTTCTTCGTGCACCAAGACTTCGCCAAGGCCTGGACTATAGTCCGGATCTGGAGAACTGGAGGAAGAAGAGTTTGGGGCATGCGACGCTCGTCCGCCCCTATGTGGTGCCCGCCCCCTTCTGATCATATTGACAGACACAAAGGGCAGGTCTGATAGATCTTGCGACACCTTCCTTTTGCTATGCTTCACAGGAGCTTGATCCGATTGTCGATCAAAAACTGATCGTCGACTTGGAGGAGAGGCGGGGATTGGTCCCAACCGGTAATGGAGTGAATGGACTGTCACCAACTGACATCCCACTTGTTAACAATAAAAGGGAGAAGTTTGGAAAGGTCCCGACTTCCGATTGTTTGTCAAGAATTCTCGCAAGTTAAACCCAGCAGGGCTTAAGTGATTTAGCACAGAGGCTCTGTTGGATCGCGGATAGGACGATGTCCTGCACTTTTCATCACAGCCGAGGTAGTTAGCACTAAATAGTGCTTTAGCTCTAACTTCGCAGCTAAGAACTTTGGGAATGTCTTTGGGTGCTGAAGCTGCATAAGCACCACTGTCAACACTTAGGGACAATCCCTTAGCTCCGCTGCAAAGAGCGAGTTTAGTGCTTGATGAACTGGGAAGTGGAACACACTGTAGTGTTTTATCCGCTACCTTGCTGCGAAGGAGGTTAGCACGGGCAGGTGCTTTAGTTCTAGCCTGGCGGCTAGGAACTCCGCGCGTACCCACCCTGAGGTACTGGCGCTGTGTTTGCTACGCCATCAGTAGCTTCGCTCATAAGAACGAGGTTGGCGTGAGGAGTAACTGCTCCTGAATTAGGCGAAGGTATAGTCGCTGTTTTGACTTCGTGGCTGATGGTGTCAACGAAGCAGGTAGGCATTTTGCCTTCATCTTCGAGGGACAGGCAGACCTGTGGGTCGCTACGCCTGAAGCTTCATGCAGAGCTTTCTGCTTTGGCATCCACATCTGCTTAGGTTCGCAGGGAACCTGTTTAGCCACACGCGAGGCTGAGAAGGGTTGGAAGATTCTGCTTCTGGTTTCTGCTCCGAAATCTTGGTCATCAAGATCTTTCTATGCTTTCGTGCATGGAGCATTGGACCACCCCCAGAGAGGAGTTCTTCGAATTTTCCTTGGTCAAAATGAGAGACTAGGTTCTCGAAGGTAACAGGCTCAAAATCTGACCCTTGCATTACGGGCCTGCTTCCTTGTTGCGCCAGATGATCGTGGTAGGCTCGCAGGGAGCCTTATCTATTTTCACAGAGACTTGCTTTGAAGATTTAGCCAGAGGGGCTCTGGCCATACCGACTTTCTTGAATTTAGAAGTAGACCCGAAGGTCTGTTCGTTGCATTGCAATACTTGATTCTCAGCAGTGGAGTATGCACTCCCTAGCGGAGTCACCATCTTATTTTCCATTGATTTTGCAAAGGGAAAAACTTATAAAAAGGGGTCGAGCAGCTAAATTACAAGCAACTCTTTGAAGGAAAAAGTTTACAAGTAGATCTCCTCTAGTAGTTCTGGGGAAGTGTGCCGGTAGGAATCTGATCAGCGTGCGATCACTTTATCCCTTTAACGATGCGATCGATCAGATAATCGGTCTGCTGCCTGATGGGATTCCCTTCTCGCCTAGTTCAGAGAATCGGAGAACAGAAGGTTGGTAGAACCCTCTTGTTACTTCTCAAACTGTCTCCACTTGGGAATTCCTTCTCGCCTGATTCCGAAAATTCCTTGAGAGGAAAAAAGATATTATGGTATTAGCACCCTGATTAGAGAAGTAGTTCTCTGAATTCTTGGAAGAAAGAGAGTAGATCTCTGTATTTAGTCCTCTTCTCCTCTTTTCAGCCTCTCTCTTCGTATGCCCCTGGTGGGCTATTTATAGGGAGAGCATGGGTATAATTGTCCCTTGAAAGTCTGAAAACAGATTGAGTCAATCTGTTTAAATCTGAAAAGTAGCCTTGCCGCGAGGCTAGAATTAGCTTTTGCGAAGCTAGGAATACAGGTAATGTTGATCTTCTGATCCCTTTTGATTCTTTCCAAATAACTGAAAGATCTCCCCCTGATCTTCTTACTTGTTTTAGGAGAGTCAAGAGATTATGGCAAGCAACTGTCATATTTGATCTCAGATTTGATCTCGATTTGATTTGATCTTGAATAGATTTGATCTCATCTAGAGATTTGATTGGTCAAAGGTGACCATAAAAGACTCGCAGCGGGGCTACTTCATCGAGCTCGCAGTGGAGCTGGGGAAAGCGTCTGGCGAAGTTAGAAAGAAAGCTCTTCAGCGGAGCTAGATACTTTCATGGCGAAGCTACCAATTAGCCTTCTGCGCAGCTGCATAGGGCTTCAGCTGAAGTTGACTGTCTGCAGAGTTATCTCTCGTAGCGACGTTCGAGGGAACTCTCTCCGCGATTTTAAGTAATTTCAGCTTCTCATGCGAGATTCATCTTATGGGCTCACGCGGGGCTAAGTGTTGAGCTAACTTAGTGTCCCCTATGAGCTTTTCTTGGTTTACTGTCTGCTTCCCCAGATCAGTAGAGTCCAAGCTGCTGATGCGTCCCTTTTGAGATGGGTGAAGAACTGATCGTCAGCTTGTCTGCCACTTGTCTTTTATAAATGTCAACAAGTTAGACATTGTTCAGGCCAGTTAGGAATCTTGTCTTTTTTAGAGTGTCAACAGTCGACCGTGGCAGAGAGCAGTCGACCGGCCCGGTCGACCGACTGACAAGCCTTAGCTCTCGGTTGGGTCCGGTCGACCGGCACGGTCGACCGTGGCATGGGTTGGTCGACCGGTCAGTCAACCGACAGACGCATTTTCTGCTTTCCTTTTAGGATTCAGATTCTTTTTCTGGATGGGATCGAATTCAATCTGGATTTCCTTAACTCCAGGGACTCTGTGGCTATAAATAAGGGCTAGAGCCCTCATGTATTGAAACCCTAAGAATCTCCTAAAAGGTTTCCTTTATATTAGTTTGTATTGATTGTTGAATCAATAAAATCTCTCTCCCTTACCCCGAGGACGTAGGTTGCCGAACCTCATTAAATACTGTGTTGATTGCTTTTCTCTATTGTTTCTTTGTTCTTGTCCTGTTGGATACGTCTCCGGCTGCATCAAGTATCCGCCTGGTGGGGGATTCCTCAGAGAGGTTGTTGTCTTACGCGCAACAATTGGTATCAAAGCATCTCAGGTTTGTCGTGGGATCGTGTGTTGATTTCAAGGGCATCAATTGCTGTTTGACAGAGATCGTGTGTCGATCTCGTAGCGGTGTTGGGACTGTTTGTGAGATCATGTATCAATCTCAAAACAGCGTGTAGATTGCTCGAGGAATTAATTCGAAGGAGTAGATAGTTTCAGAAACTCTTCGAGGGTTTCGCGTGGAGGTAAAGATCTTGTCTTTATCTAGTTTATTTTATCTAACTCCGTTTGTTTCGCATTGCTTTGAGGAATTAGTTGAGAAGATGGCTGGAGAAGGTACATCCATGAATTCACATCCGCTGAGGATTGATGTGGTAAAGTTCAACGGTATGAACAATTTTGGTATGTGGAGGTGTGAGGTGATGGATGCGCTGACGGCATTAAACCTTGAAGACATTCTACGGTTGGAGAAGAAGCGCGCATCAACAACAGAAGAAGATTGGGACAAGATGAATCATACGACGTGTAGCTTGATCAGGTCTTATCTGACACAAAACATTGAGTATCATGTGTTGCATAAGACATCTGCGAGGCTGCTATGGGAGATCCTGGAGAAGAAGTATCTGATAAAAAGTATAGAATCGCGATTGCAGTTGAAGAGTAAGCTTTATGGTTTTCAGATGCAACGAGGATGCTCCATCAATAAACACTTGAATCGCTACATGAAGCTTCTTACAGATCTAGTTAATGTGGATGTGGAGACCAATAAAGAGGATAAGGCGGTAATCCTATTGAATTATCTTCCTAGGGAAGAGTATGAGACCTTTACTCTTACATTGATCAATGGAAGAAAGTCCCTTAACTACAGTGAGATGTCTGCTACTCTTGTAAGTTATGAAGCAAGAAGACGGGATAGATTGTCTTCTTTGGAGAACACAACAGCAGAGGCATTGGCGGTAAGAGGCTGAAGTTCCAATAGGAAGGGAAGAGCTGATCAGGGATGGTCAAAGTCCAGATCAGGTTTCAGAGATCTGAAGAGAAATCAGTGTGCCTTGTGCAAGAAACTGGGCACTGGAAAGTTGATTGCCCGAAGGCCAAAGGTAAGAAGATGGGTCAAACACTGAGGCGAATCTCGCACATGCAGATGGATCGGATGAAGACTCATCGGTATTCTCTTTCTCTGTTACTACTCCTACTGTTTGTAACTCAGATAATGCTGAAGCCACCTATCTTAGATACTGGAGCCACCTATCATGTATGCCCGAACAGGACCTGGTTTTCTAGTTTTGAGAAGTTAGATAGATGTTACACGATCATGGGTGATGATCATCCATGTAATATAGAAGGGATAGGTACAGTCGGTATCAAGATGAAAGATGGGATAATATGAGAATTGAAGGAGGTGAGGCATGTACCTCAACTCAAAAGGAATCTTATCTCTGTTGGCGCTTTGGAAGCATTGGGTCTTGTGATATCTGTACGAGATGGTATTTTCAAGATGATCAAAGGCTCAATGGTGGTGTTGAAGGGCGTCCGCTGGGGAAATCTCTACTACTTGAAGGGTAGTACGGTTACAGGTCAGGTGGAGACTTCTAATTCTTCAGATGATGTTTGCACAAAGGTCTGGCAGGTGAAGGTCGGACAAAGAGGTGAAAGGTCTTTGCAAGCTCCTGCAAAGAAGGGATCATTGGAAGGTGCTGCTACCTACAACTTGGAAGGTGAACACAGCGTTCTAGACAAGAAGAAGGTGAAATTCAGCACCAGTACTCACTGCTCAGAAGGTCTTCTTGATTGTATTCACGTAAGCGTTTGGGGACCTGCTAAGACTGCATTTCTTGGAGGTCACAGGTACTTTGTCTCTTTTATTGATAGTTTATCTAGGCATTGCTGGATATATCCCATGAGACAAAGGTGTGAAGCCCTAGATATGTTGGTGAAGTGGAAAGGAAGAATGGAGAAGCAGACAGGTAGGAAGATTGAGGAGCTACAGATTGGTGATGTTGAAAGAGACATGAACTAATTCCTACGATTTGGCCAGAACACTGGTATTGGTACTCACTTCACAGAAGGTATAAATGGGTTGGCTAAGGAAGTAAACCGTTCCTTACTGGAGAAGGTTCGGTGTTTGTTGGCTAATGCAAGATTAGACAAATCATTTTAGGCTGAGGCGATTGTGATGCTAGCCATCTCATAAATGGATCGACTGCGATAGGAGATAAAACTCCATTGAAAATTTGGTCTGAAAAAGCTATTCAAAATCATGGTTTGCTGCGGGAATTTAGAAGTCCGACCTACTTCAGTGCCAAAGAAAGCAAGGTGAATCCGCGAGTAAAGAAATTTGTGTTTTTGGATGTCAAAAGGAATATGAAAGGCTACAGGTTATGGGACCCCGAAAACAAGAAGATCGTGTTGAGTAGGCATGTCACGTTTGATGAGACTTCAGTGTTGAAGTCTACCGTCTCTCAGCAGTTGGAGAGAACGGAGACCAAGAAAGTATCACAGCGGATGGAGGTTGATGCTACTCCACCATCTCCAGTTGGTTCGGTATCAGTGAAGACTTCACCAAATGTGACACCGGGTGGAGATCATGTAGCCAAGGTTGATACTGAACAGGTTGAAGACGTTGATGAGAATGTCGAGTTATTTGCAGCCATTGGAACTAAGGTAAAACCACGCTCGTGGGTAAAAAAGTATGAATCTCAAGCTTGTGATTGCGACAAGCTAAAGTTAAAGGTCGTTGTTCTCCATGATGGTCGTGAGGAGGTTCATATGACTCAGCCAGATAGGTTCGCTGCTGAAGATTCAGGTACACGTGCTTGAGCTTAATGGAGCTCATTTGAATGAACTACGGTTGGCTTGATCATTTGGGCAAGGTATGTAGGCAGCCGTAAAGGCGCAGCCATATTTAGAGATGCAATCCATATGAAACTATTTGGGTTCTCGAGAAGCTAATTGGGACTTCACGTAGAGGTGGAGAGTTGGACTTCACGTAAAGGTGAAACATTATGATCTCGATGAACAGATGAACTTCTGGTGAGAAGACAGTTGAGCTTGCATAGGAGGGGTGTGCATTCAGTTTGTTGAAGCCGATGATGGTGTTCTGTGTGCTGTACTCGGACTTGGTTGGACCGTCAGCTGAAGACATGTAGACTAGATAGATCCAGTCAATTAGAGAGTCAGTGTTGACTCATGATGAGCTCTTCGTGAGGTCATGTAGTTACGGAGTAGGAGACACATTCAGTGATCGGCATGTATGAAAGTTCTCCTAAGGTGAAGTGTAGGGAAGGCATGTGTGGTGCATCCTAATTGATAGCTGAGCTACAGATTCCAAGCCGAGATCGTGCCTCGATTTCGCCGAGATTGTGTGTCGATTTCGCCAGGCGATAGACTGGAGTTCGTTGGAGATCGGCTCAGATTTGAAAAATCTTCACCGAGGTGGAGAATTGTAGGGAGAGGAGTAGAGGAGTAGAGGAAGTTAGCACAGAGATCGAAAATCAAAAGGAGCGAGAAACGGAGCATTGAGCAGGCCAGATTGTGCTCCCAGTCGGCCGCCCGGTCGACTGGTGGAGGAGATCGATCGACTGCCCGATCAACCAGCGTGCACGACGTGCACAAGGTTAGCCCGGTCGACCATTGACAGGCCTTAGCTCTCGGTTGGGTCCAGTCGACCGGCGCGGTCGACCGTGGCATGGGTCGACCGGGCGATCAACCGACAGACGCGTTTTCTGCTTTCCTTTTGGGATTCGGATTCCTTTTCTGGATGGGATCGAATTCAATCTGGGTTTCCTTAAATCCAGAGACTCTGTGGCTATAAATAAGGGCTAGAGCCCTAATGTATCGAAACCCTAAGAATATCCTGAAAAGTTCCCTCTGTATTAGTTTGTATTGATTGTTGAATCAATAAAATCTCTCTCCCCCTTGCTCCGAGGGCGTAGGCACGTTGCCGAACCTCGTTAAATACTATGTTGATTGCTTTTCTCTATTATTTCTTTGTTCTTGTCGTGTTGGGTACATCTCTGCCTGCATCAAGTCTCCGACTGGTGGGCGGATTCCTCAGAGAGGTTATTGTCCTACACGCATTAAAGTACTGATCATATTGTCAAGTTCTGCAAACATCAATTCTAAGAGCAACAGTGTTTTCTTTAATTTCTGACATGGTGGAACAAATTGGGCACTAGATGATGGTAGTTTTTCGTCATTCAGCTGGCCCACATGCTGTATTTGTGCTCTTTCTCGTTTTGTTCGTGCTAGAGTCCTTGTTTGAACTAGAGAAATTAATTAATTAATTGCGGCCTTTGCTTTGACCAGACGTTCAACCATGAAATATCGGGTTGAAGCAATGCATGCACACGTCAATGGATTGAGACATATAGAAAAATTTGTTTTTCTTTTCCCAATTTTTCGCCATGAATTATAGGAATTTCTTGCATCCGTGATCGTAGAGAAGTCGGTGCCATTTATTTCTACCGTTCTGTTGTCATTTCTGTGCTCTATTCTTGTTGCGTTGCTTCACGTAAGTACACTCTCTGACCACTCTCCTTAAGCTCAAATTAGCTTGCTTCATCTAGTTGTTAGAGAAGGGTTAGTTGTTAGAGAAGGGTAGGTGAAGTCTCTGGCCACCGTTAATAATTAAGAGTAAAATAAAAGAGTGAGAGAGAAAGAACTTTGCTCTGTAAATCCCACTTAAATTTGCAGGTCATAAGTATTGATTAAATAATATAAAATCAGTGAGAATTATAATTCTTTGACTTGAACTGCAGAAATATGAAAAATCGGATGCACGAAAATGTGTTTTTTCTTCTCTCCTACGTACTACATCCAAACCAGAAATAGCAATCTAAGAAAAAAGAGAATAATATTAATAAAAGAAGAAATAAGTGTGCATGCATGAAGTTTTTAGTCTCAGAATTCGTACGGAATGAAAAGGAAAAAAGAAAATAATGTTAATTCTCTCTTTCTCCCAGCCCCTATAAATACCTCCCAGTTAATGCACTTATAGGCATCGAATCCAATCTTCTTCCATCTTTTGTGTTCGTAGTACATTTCTATTGTTCTAGCTTCCAGCATTATGTCGAAGGCATTGCAAGATATCCGTCAGATGCAGCGGGCAGATGGCCCGGCGGCAGTGCTGGCCATCGGCACCGCCAACCCTACCAACATCATGTACCAAGCCGAGTTCCCGGACTTCTACTTCCGCATCACCGACAGCGAGCACCTCGTTGACCTCAAGGAGAGGTTTAAAAGAATCTGTAAGTTCGTGTTACTTCGTTCTTTTAAAAGCTTTTTAACGAAACGCAAGCATATATAACAACTACAATGATAATATATAATGTCTGTAAGGTGAGAAGTCGATGATCCGCAAGCGGTACATGCACCTCAACGAGGATATCTTGAAAGAGCACCCGAACATATGTGCATTCTCCGCTCCGTCACTGAACGATCGCCAGGACATGCTGATTGCCGAGATCCCCAAACTGGGGGCCGCTGCGGCCGCTGCCGCCATCAAGGAATGGGGGCTTCCCAAGTCTGAGATCACTCACCTCATTTTCTGCACCACGAGCGGCGTCGACATGCCCGGCGCCGACTACCAGATCATCAAGCTCCTCAACCTCTCCCCCTCCGTCCGTCGCTTTATGCTCTATCAGCAGGTAACGCACATATTTCAACTCAAGAGTTTATGATCTGCGAGCCCATATATAACTCATACACACTTTTTTAACGACAGGGCTGCTTCGCGGGTGGCACTGTCCTCCGCCTGGCAAAGGACCTGGCGGAGAACAACCACGGGGCGCGTGTCCTCGTGGTCTGCTCGGAGATCACCGTGGTGACCTTCCGCGGTCCCTCCGAGTCCCACCTCGACAGCCTTGTCGGGCAGGCCTTGTTTGGAGATGGCGCTGCCGCAGTCATCGTTGGCGCGGACCCCGACCCGTCCCTGGAGCGCCCGCTCTTCCACATGGTCTACGCGTCCGAGACGATCCTCCCGGACTCGCAGGGCACCATCGAAGGCCACCTGAGGGAGGAAGGCCTGACGTTCCATCTGTCCAAGGACGTGGCCGGGTTCGTGTCGAGGAACATCGAGGGGAGGCTGCAGGAGGCGTTCGGGCCCCTGAACAGCCACGTGAGCGGCAGCACATCCGACTGGAACTCGATATTCTGGGTGGCGCACCCCGGGGGGCCCGCGATTCTTGATAAGGTGGAGGAGAAGCTGGGGCTGAAGAAGGAGAAGCTGAGGGCGACGAGGGAGGTGCTCAAGGAGTACGGGAACATGTCGAGCGCGTGCGTGCTGTTCATACTGGACGAGATGAGGAGGAGGTCGGCGGCGGAGGGGATGGCCACCACTGGAGAAGGGTTCGAGTGGGGGGTGCTGTTTGGGTTCGGCCCCGGGCTCACCGTCGAGACTGTCGTGCTCCGGAGTGTGCCGATTGAGCAGAAGGCTTGAGACATCTTCTGTCGTTCCTACGTGCGTGGAAGTGCCCCACCCTCGGCATGATAATATACATGCGATCTACGTTTTTTTTTCCTTATCTAGAAATAATCATATAAAATAAATAAAAGTGAGGGGGGAGTAAGTGAGTAACCGTGATGGAAATTTATCTTTTCTTATTATATACTGTTATTGCTGTTATCGTTGTTCTTTTAAGCAAATGTTGTCACGAGTTGTATCGTGAAATTAAATATGCAGCTTCAGCGAGAAGTTCCTTTTGTGTGGTGTGATTTTTTTTTAACTTTTTTTCTCGTGTAAAAGACTATGAGTTTGAATCTCTTTATAATATGTGAGGGGAAATCAATATAAACAAAATTTGTAGTCATGGTATTACAAACTTATTAAACAATTAAGTGAATTCACAGCACATTGTTTTCTTTGAGTTGCCTCCGTCTCCAGTCCCATCCCATGTACAACCCGTCTGTCCCTTTCTAGTCTCTTCCCCTCAAAACACGCAAAAACGCACATACAGAGAGTAAGGGAAAAAAAAAAAAAAAAAAACCCAATTTTCTGAACATCCCTGATGAAGCCTTGTTGAAGTCGACACCTGGAGCACCAACTGACATTTGATGGTGATAATTATCGCCTTGAGGAAAGTTTTCCCTTTTTTTTCCTCCAAGAAAGTATTTTCGGTCGCATTTTCAATGTACATTACATGAATTTATGCAGAAAATTAAATCATTTTTTTAAAAGTCCCGTTTTCGCCGAAGTCTCTCCAATGCTCAAAATCATCCTGCGGACTTTTAAAGTATTAATTTATTAATAGACACAAAAAAATCTCACCTCCCACTAATTATATTTTAATTTGTTCATATTCGTGTCAACATAAACGCCTATGTCTTTCGCTCTCACCGAACCTATATGCAACAAAAACTTCAAGCTCAAATTATTTTATCAAATTTTAGAATTTTTAAATGTCCAAATCAGTTTAAAACAACTAAAATAACCCCAATAATGTTTGTACTTGACGCAACCCAGGTTTGGGCTCGCACTTGGCACGGGTACGACCCACTGCAGCCATAGGTCTCCGCCCGGAGAACCTCGGGCAACGACGATGATCCGAATGATTCTGATTGAAATGGTTTGAGGAAAGTGTAGATTTGGTTCGTGAACTCCTCTCACCTACCACAGATCGTCGGTTCGAGTTCTTGCACGTTCATGACAATGGGTCTCTTCATATCTCTCTTAACTAGCCAAAAAAAAAAAATTTTGACATGTAACAAGGTAACAAGTACCCTTGACATAAATGAAGGGATCACAATAGTGTTGCAATCAGTGAAGGAATTAAATCAAAAGATAGAAGAATCAAATCGCAAGATAGGATGACAATTAAATATATCAAGCCAAATTAAGCAACCATACAACATGGCTGAAGAAACCTTCTTTTTCTTCCTCTTCTTTTACAATTTAAATTTTTTTCAGCAAAGAGGGTAGTCAGATCTTAACCCGATCTCTCTCAGTCCAAACATACTCTTTTACTGCTGAATTAAGTCTCTGTGGCTGCAAAAAGATTAAATATAGACAGTCAGTCCTCCAAGACAATGTTACCTTTTAAAACAGTAAAATACTTCGGACTCCAACTTCTCGCACTCAGAAATAAGACCCAAGATTTATCAGATCAAACTCTTATTTGATTACCTAGTTCTCTCATTTGGATTACTCGCTCCAAACAACTACCTACAATTTTCTCATTACGGAAAAGTGTTGGAATATCAAACAAAAATGTCTTTTATGACATTAATTTGAAAGTAGAAGAGATGTCATAAAGTAAAGAAATGAAGAGTCATCAGCATCAATTAGGAGAAATAAAGAGTCATTATTAATTGAAAGAAATAAAGAGTCATCATCATCAATTGAAAAAAAATGAAGAGTCATCGTCATCAATTAGGGGAAATGAAGAGTCACCATCAATTGAAAGAAATGAAGAGACGCCATCTTCAATTAGAAGGAATGAAGAGTCATCATCAATTTGGAGAAATGAAAAATCACCATGAATTAGAGAAGTTAAAGAGTTATATATGCATTATTGTCATTTGTTTATGACACTAAGGTAGATGGTTGGTATTCTTGTAAGTTTTTTTTTTGAAATCTATAAAAGGCTAGTGTACCTCTTTTTTTTTCAAGCAAGTAAGAAAGAAAAGTTGAATAAGATACATTCTCCACTTAAAATTTTAAATTATAGTACATTAGTCCTAGACTAGTATACAACAATTGGTATCAGAGCCAATTCAATTTCTTTTCCATTTCCTCTTCTCTTCATGGTCTCTACCAACAATCTCATCAATCCACAAGTACCCAAGTTATTGAAAGATAACTATGAGAGTTGGTCAATTCAAATGAAATCTCTATTTGGTTCTCAAGAGTTGTGGGAGCTAATCTTTGATGGGTTTAAGGAACCCACAGCAGAGGTAGAAGCCACCTATACTGTTGAAGAGAAGAAGGCTCTTAGAGAGTAAAGAAAGAGAGATAGTAAGGCTCGTTTTCTACTCTATCAAGGGTTGGACGAGTCTACCTTCGAGAGAGTTGCCGAAGCAACAACGAGTAAGAAAGCATGAGAAATCCTTGGTATCATCTACAAAGGAGTCGAGCAGGTGAAGCGAATTCGCCTCCAAACTTTGAGGGGCGATCTTGAAGCTGCTCAAATGAAAGATGAAGAAAAAATATCTGATTATTATTCACGATTACTTCTAATTATGAATAAAATGAGAAGAAATGGAGAGAAGATGGAGGACATCCGAGTGATGGAGAAATTGCTCTGATCCCTTACATCAAAGTTCGAGCACGTAATGACGGCAATTGAGGAGTCCAAGAATTTGGAGAAAATCTCAATAGAGGAGCTTTTGGGATCTCCCCAAGTTCATGAGCAACACATGTAAAAGAAGACCGGTTCCATAGTTTTGGAACAAGCATTAGAGTCAAAGCTGACTCTAAATGATCGAGGCTCACATAGTAGAGGTCGTGATCGTGGTAGAGGAAGGGGACGTGGTCCCCAATAATGAACCACTCAAAATCAAGTGGAGTTTCAAAGCTTCAGAGATCGAGGACGAAGCGATTAGGGAAGATTTACATCTGGAGGTGGAAACAACAAGAACGTCTAATACTACAACTATCAAAAATTTGGACACTATGCGATGTTTGGTACCTTGACTTGGGTGCTAGCAACCACATGTGCGGGAAGAAAGAACTTTTCATGGAACTCGCAGAAGAAGTTCATGGAAGTGTGAGCTTGGGAGATTCTTCAAAACTCCCTGTTGAAGGCAGAGGGAAGATCAAAATCTACCAAAAGGATGATAAGCCCGAGTATATTTTCGATTTTATATTATATTCATAACATGAAAAGTAATATTCTTAGTATCGGTCAATTATTCAAAAAAAGATATAAAGTATATATGGAGAATAACCATTTTTGGTTGAAAAATACAAAAGGAGGTCTTATAGCTTGTGTTAAGATGACAAGGAATCGCATGTTTTCCTTGCATCTAAACATGAAAGTTGAGAAGTGTTTTCAAGGACTCATGAAGAATGAGTCATGGAGGTGGCATCTTCGCTTCGGCCATCTAAACTTCTGAAGCTACTATCTACAACCGGCATGGTATGAGATTTATCAACAATCGATCCACCAAGTCATACTTGTAAAGTTTGCATAATTGGCAAGAAAGCACGACTTCCTTTTCCCAGTGGAAAGTCGTGGAGAGCAAAGGCACCATTGCAACTTGTTTATACTGACATCTGCGGACCACTAGATCCTTTCTCTTTTGGAGGTAATAGATATTTTATTACCTTCATTGATGATTTCAGTAGAAAATTATGGGTGTACATTCTTAAAGAAAAATCTGCTGCCTTTACTACATTTAAGAATTTTAAAGCTCTTATTGAAGCGGAGAGTGACCACAAGCCAATAACTCTCTGATCTGATCGAGGTGGTGAATACACCTCAAATATGTTTCAAGAATATTGCAGGGAGCAAGACATAAAGAGACAGTTTACTACTGCCTACACACCACAGCAAAATAGCATCGCAGAAAGAAAGAACCGCACTATTCTTGACATGACTAGAACCATGCTCAAAGAAAAGGGATTACCAAAGTAGTTTTGGGCAGAAGCTGTGGCTTGTTCAACTTACTTGCTTAACCGGTGCCCCATGAAGTAAGTGAAGGGTAAGACTCTTCAAGAGGCATGGAGCGGTTACACGCCTAATGTCGCACACCTACGAATTTTTAGATGTGTTGCATATGCTCAACTACCAGAAGTCAAAAGGAAGAAGCTCGACAATCATGGTGAAAAATGCATTTTCATTGGATATAGCGAGGAGTTGAAAGCATACAAGCTATATAATCCACTAACTAAGAAACTAGTGGTTAGTAGAGACGTTATCTTCAATGAAGCTGAAGCATGGAGTTGCAGCAAAGAAGAGACTGTCAAAGAGTAAACCGTGGTGAATGAACCTGACGAGCCCCTACATGAAGTTCAACCACCAGCTACACCGCCATCTCCTCTACATGTTATATCGTCTCCTGCAAGAGGTTCTCCATCTTCTGGGGAAAGTAGTAGTAGTGAATCCTCTGTGCAACGAGGTCCCATCAAAATGAGAAGCCTCAGGGAGATCTATGAGCAGATAGAAGAATATGGAGAGACTAATCTCTTATGTTTATATGCTGATCATGAGCCTCTCACTTTCCAAGAGGCTAAGAAAGAAGATTGTTGGCGATCAGCAATTAAGGAGGAGATGCATGCCATCCAAAAGAACGACACATGGACGTTGATAACACTTTCACAAAATCACAAAGCAATAGGTATCAAATGGGTGTACAAGATTAAAAGCACAGCAGATGGTGAAGCTGATCGGTACAAGGCGAGGCTTATAGTGAAAGGCTACAAACGATTATGAAGAAGTCTTTGCACCAGTTGCTCGATTGAACACGGTGAGACTATTAATTTCACTTGCAGCTCATTACAGGTGAAAAATATATCATCTAGATGTCAAGTCAGCATTTCTCAATGGTATTCTTGAAGAAGAGGTGTATGTACAATAATCAGAAGGTTTTATAATAAAAGGGCAAGAAGACAAAGTATATCGCCTAAAGAAAGCCTTGTACGGCTTAAAGCAGGCACCACAGGCATGGAATGCCCGAATTGATGGTTACATTTATTAAAACGGCTTCACCAAATGTCCTTATGAGCATGCCATCTACATGAAGAGAAACCATCAAAGCGAATTTCCAATAATTTGTCTTTTTGTTGATGACTTGTTATAAACAGGAAGTAGCACCGAGATGCTTGTTGAATTCAAGGAGGCGATGTTCAATGAATTTGAGATGACGAACAATGGATTGATGTCCTATTTTCTTGGTATCGAAGTGAAATAACAACAAGATGGGAAATTTATATTCAAAAGTACATGAAGGAGATCTTGGAGAAATTCAAGATGAGTAACTGTAACACAGTTGATTGGTAGTGAAAAGTGCATTTTTATCATCATATTTACCATCACATTTTCATATTTATTCATATAATTCTGCACATTTACTAATATTTTGTGATTTATTGTGTGCAGGCCTTGAGTTCTTATTTTAATAATAATTAAAGCCTAAAAAGAGCCCAAAAGCCCACATTCAAAGCCCAAGTGCAAAAGTGCAAATATCAATTGTCAAAGTGCAAATATACAAGGGCTAAAGTTGCAAATATCAAAGATGAGGGAAGGATAGACTTCTACCCAACCCTAAACTCTTGCAGATGAGGATAAAAGCCAAAGATAAGATGCAGAGATAAGGAAATTCGTTCAAAAGAGATTGGGAGAGTTCTAAATCTAGATAACTTGATTCTCAAGTTATATCCATATCCCACGATAAAGAGCCAGGATCGAACTTCCAGAAACAAACGCCCAGATGGACGGATCAGGAGAGGCCACGCGCCAAAGCGCGTGGCCAGCCGACACTAGAGAGCCGTGGAAACGCGGCCCAAGCCGCGTTTCTGCAGCAATTTGGTCTTATCTGACTACCAGATTTCGTGGAGGTGTTGTACTGGGACTCTGACTCCTTCTGCACCTATAAATACCCCCTGCAGTGCAACGTACAGAGCGTCCAGCGCAGTACAGGGCCAAAATTAGGGTTTCTTCTAGGTTTTCTTCTTTTGTAATTAGGGTTTTCTTTTTATTTTCAAGAGAGAGAGAGAGGCTTATGTTGAGCGTGACACCGATGTACCTTCCTCTTCTCTGCCATTGTACTAATTAATAAAGGTAATCTTTTCTTTTGTTCATTGTTCTTATGTTTTACTTTTCTTTTTGTTTTCTCGTCTTTTTCTCTTTGATCTATGTTGGTTTATATGAGCATGCAAGTGATTTCTGAAGCACGAGTATAACGAGTCTTAGCGAGAGCCAACGATATTTCATGGAGATGTTCTCCTCCTCAAGGTACGTATCAATTCATGCTTGCCAAGGCTTGATGATCTAATGCGAACAGGGGACTGAGATCGATCCTATGGTTTATGCGTTCATGCCTCCAAAGCAAGGTAGAAAGTGTTAAGATTTCATGTTATTCTTCAACCAAGGTTAGTGTTTCTTTCTTCTCTTTTCTTTTCTTTTCTTTTATTTTTGTAGAATAAACTACCATCTACCAACTCTATCTTTTTCCGACCCATTGTAAATACCGCTTTCCTTCTAAACTAACTAATATTTTCTTATTTTCTTTTAATAACTAAAAAAAAGATAAATTTTTAGAGTAGAACTTACAAACGCTTCTATCGCTAGTCCCTCCCTGAGGATCACGACCCGCATAGCCTTGCTACAGCGGATTCGAATTGAACACTTGCACACCTTTAATTCTTAATCTAATATTTCATATTTTGTGTGCAGGTAAAAGTTCAATCAAAATTTTGGCGCCGTTGCCGGGGAGGGACGGTAAGTTTTTCTCTAATAAAAAAATTAATTATTAACTAATTCTTTTAATTCTTTTCCGTTTGCAGGTTTGGAGAACAGAAAAACAGCAGCAGAAGTGGACATATAGCAACTCTGTGCCTCTGCCCTCGAAGGCAGAGCAGCAGAGGCTGCTACTTAGCCGCAAAACGCGGCAATAGCCGCGGATCCGCGGCAGTAGCAGAGGACTACTTACTGAAATTTTTGCAGGTTGCTGCAAATTGCAAATATTGTCTACTGCTCTGTTAAAATTTGTTCTGTGATAACCCTGCTTACTGCTAATTAATTCAACAGTAAAATATTTGTTGTTGATGATAAAAATTGATTAGACGTTTGCATATTAGGCACGTGTCTTTTCAATTCCTTTATTTTTACTGTTGAAGAGTGCTGGAGTAAGGTACGTTCGCATTGCATGTAGAATAGGACTCATCTCTTGGTTGATTTTCTGCTTTGAGTGAATCTTATCTACTTATCTTGTACACTTGCACTAATTCATCTTAAGGGCATAACCCATTAACAAGATAAGGTGGGGATTTCATCACCCTTCCTTAGCCCAAAAATCATATCCCAAGCACTCACTAACCCAAGCCTAACTTAAAAATTAGTAGACGTTGGCCCTAGGGACATCTTGGACTCAATAGGAGATTATCCTAAGGGGGAACAGTGCTGGAAGTTGACTCTTATCAAATCAGTGTCTAGGAAAGGGATTGAGGGCCGAAAGCCCGAAGATTGGTGGTTATTTAATTAAGGAACGTCTTTGACGAAAAATCTCCCACCACTCTTGCCCTGACCTGGCTGATTAACTTGTGGTCAAAGTCTGCACCCTACCTCCCGTAGACAGTCTAACCAGTTAGGAGTCGTCTAGGTCATAGGTCTACCCTAACTTAGGTTAGAACTTTTTTCTTTTTTGTTTGTTTATTTGTTTGTTTTCTTTTTGTTTGTGTTGGTGTGCTATGGCATATAATAATAATTCCAATTTTAATCCATATTACACACCTAACTATTATTCGGATATTACCAACCCGGCATATCATAACTTTAACCAATCTAGTGTGCCGGAATGGCCTTATCCGAATGAATATAGCCCACACCCTCCATCTTATGACTATAATTTCCATAATAATTTTAACTCGTCACAGAGTTCATGGGGTTTCGAGTCCCCCGAGTCTAATTCTCAACCAAATTGTCCTTCATATCCATCTAGTCCACATTCTTTCAATGATTCATACTCAGATCCCCCCATTCAGAATAGATTACCATCTATCGGGAAAATGATAAGTATGCACGAGTCCAAGCAAAAATTACCATCAATCGCAGACATGATAATGCGTGAGTCCACCGACTCACAACTTCATCACGATTACACTTTATCTTTTCAAGTCCAATCACAGCATGATGCACCTATCGACTATGAAAGGATGCTTGCAGTCATGACTCAGGCTAGATTAGCCCGTGATCGTGACATAGATCTGATGGTTCAATCCTTACGTTCTCATAGTTCGGCCATTTCCAATATCATTGACCACTCTCGTAGAGCCGACGAACCAAGTTGCTTTGGACAACAAGATTCTATTTCAGTGCTATCATTTGAACTTGCCGAAACTCCAATTCTTGATAATATGGCAAGTTTCTCCTTTCCTGAAATAGAACTTGAGCATGAATATGATCATGATCTTCCACTCGATGATTCAATTTTATTTCCTGATTCAATAATGACTCCAGTGTCTCAACTTGATTTCACTTTTCCTGAGTCAACATTGGATCCTGTTCCAATTCATCATGAAATTGAATCACCCATTTTAGATGATCATATCGAACTTGACCAATTTTACAATCTTGAAAATCCTATGGATAAATTGGCAAGTTCTTTTTATTACATTGAACCCAATGAGATATGTGACCTAGATTCTCAAATCTATGATCAAGTTCAAATTCCTGAATCATTATTGACTCCAGTTCTGTTACCTGAATTAGGTAATATTTTAGAGTCAGTTTTGATTCCCACACCTCTCATTGCTGAACTTGAATCACCAACATTGAGTCACATTCCATTGTGGGAAGATGATTGTGGACTTGAGCTTAAACTTATTGATTTGGACCCACTTCCTGAACTTAGCCCGACTCCTGAGCCCTTACTTGATTTGAGCTTCTTCCCTGAGTCGGTATTCGTTCTCGCACCTATGATGTCCAAGTCAATAATTCCATCTTTCTATACTCCATTTTGGGACAAGGAGGTTGACACAATTAACTCTGAAATTTATTATGAAATTTGGAAATTTGATGGGTGAAAATTCTAAAAAATGATTATACATATATTTTAGTTGGTTATGTAAGGAAAATTTCTGGAGGGTTCCACCAAATTATATGTTATCTTGATTGGGTAGCAACGCTTGGCCCAATTAGACCACCACCGGAACCACCACCTTAAGGTAACTTCTGTCTTCCCTTGTTCTTTTTCATGCATATATGCATTCATTCATACATTGAGGACAATGCATGAGATAAGTGTAGGGGTGGGCTTTACTAACATACTAACATAGGTAAAAACTAACAAAATCTGCTAAAAAAAATTTAAAAAAAAACTTATAAAAAGGACAATATTTTGACTTATCTTTTGAAAGAAATCTAAGTTAGTCTTAAGAATTAAGAAAATCATGATTAGGATTTCTAATAACTTGGTCAAAATAAATAAATTGTTGAATTTTTAGGTATAGAAGGAGAAATTGAATAAGTAGTTAGTCTTGATTTTTACCTTAATGAAATTTGCATACCTAATGCATATCTAGGATTCTAAGACAAAGACCCTTGTGCCTCATAAAAAAAATATCCTTAAAAAAAAATTTACCAATTAAGCTGGATACATGTGCCTCAAGAAGCATAAGTATTCACGCCTAAAGGTGAGTAATAAATAAAATAAAGCTCTTAGTTTTGTCGCCTAGTTCACTCGAATTTGAGTCCGCGGGGTGTTTTTTTCACCTGGTGCCCTAAAGCTGACCGGTTTGGGAGCCACCGACTTTAAGTTCGCTACATGGGTGGATTAGAAAGCCTAAGAAGACTAAGAAATATAATATATGTATTAACACATCTAATAATCAATTAGTTAGGTATGAGGGCCTCAAGAAGCCTTGATGCTTACACGAAAGAAAATTAGATGAGTTATACATATTTAAAAAAAAAAGAAGAAGAAGAAAAAAATAAAGAGGCATGAAAGTCCAAGTTAAGGAATTCCTAGTAAAAATTCATAAGGATGCATATGATTTTTGGTAACGAAAAAGACTATACACAAAATTCAATTTTGATCCTTACTTAAAAATGAAAACAATTTACTTTATAAAGACTAAGTCTAAGAATGAATAAAAATGAGGATCCTAAAAACTTATAGATTACTTAGTCTTTTCAAAAGTATTTCAAATATTTCCTTTTTATGGATTTTGTGGGTGTAATCCGCTGAAAACCCTCACGAGACAACACTCGTCCTCTAGGGTAACCTAGAGGTTTAACGGCTTGTTGCACATGCTAAGTGCAACCGTGATTCCTACGAAAGTGAGTTAGGTTAGATTAATTTTTCTTTTCTTTTTCTTTTTCTTTGTTTTTACTCGAGGACGAGCAAAAAGATAAGTGTGGGGGTGTGATTGGTAGTGAAAAGTGCATTTTTATCATCATATTTACCATCACATTTTCATATTTATTCATATAATTCTGCACATTTACTAATATTTTGTGATTTATTGTGTGCAGGCCTTGAGTTCTTATTTTAATAATAATTAAAGCCTAAAAAGAGCCCAAAAGCCCACATTCAAAGCCCAAGTGCAAAAGTGCAAATATCAATTGTCAAAGTGCAAATATACAAGGGCTAAAGTTGCAAATATCAAAGATGGGAGAAGGATAGACTTCTACCCAACCCTAAACTCTTGCAGATGAGGATAAAAGCCAAAGATAAGATGCAGAGATAAGGAAATTCGTTCAAAAGAGATTGGGAGAGTTCTAAATCTAGATAACTTGATTCTCAAGTTATATCCATATCCCACGATAAAGAGCCAGGATCGAACTTTCAGAAACAAACGCCCAGATGGACGGATCAGGAGAGGCCACGCGCCAAAGCGCGTGGCCAGCCACACCAGAGAGCCGCGGAAAAGCGGCCCAAGCCGCGTTTCTGCGGCAATTTGGTCTTATCTGACTACCAGATTTCGTGGAGGTGTTGTACTGGGACTCTGACTCCTTCTGCACCTATAAATACCCCCTGCAGTGCAACATACAGAGCGTCCAGCGCAGTACAGGGCCAAAATTAGGGTTTCTTCTATGTTTTCTTCTTTTGTAATTAGGGTTTTCTTTTTATTTTCAAGAGAGAGAGAGGCTTATGTTGAGCGTGACACCGATGTACCTTCCTCTTCTCTGCCATTGTACTAATTAATAAAGGTAATCTTTTCTTTTGTTTATTGTTCTTATGTTTTACTTTTCTTTTTGTTTTCTCGTCTTTTTCTCTTTGATCTATGTTGGTTTATATGAGCATGCAAGTGATTTCTGAAGCACGAGTATAACGAGTCTTAGCGAGAGCCAACGATATTTCATGGAGATGTTCTCCTCCTCAAGGTACGTATCAATTCATGCTTGCCAAGGCTTGATGATCTAATGCGAACATGGGACTGAGATCGATCCTATGGTTTATGCGTTCATGCCTCCAAAGCAAGGTAGAAAGTGTTAAGATTTCATGTTATTCTTCAACCAAGGTTAGTGTTTCTTTCTTCTCTTTTCTTTTCTTTTCTTTTATTTTTGTAGAATAAACTACCATCTACCAACTCTATCTTTTTCCGACCCATTGTAAATACCGCTTTCCTTCTAAACTAACTAATATTTTCTTATTTTCTTTTAATAACTAAAAAAAGATAAATTTTTAGAGTAGAACTTACAAACGCTTCTATCGCTAGTCCCTCCCTTAGGATCACGACCCGCATAGCCTTGCTACAGCGGATTCGAATTGAACACTTGCACACCTGTAATTCTTAATCTAATATTTCATATTTTGTGTGCAGGTAAAAGTTCAATCAACAGTGAACACCCCAATAGCCATAGGAATGAAGATATCAAGAGAAGGAAATGGAGATTTTGTAGACTCGACTCTTTTCAAAAGTCTAGTTGGTAGACTGAGGTACTTGACGATCACAAGGCCCAATATTGTTTATGAAGTCGGACTTGTGAGTTGCTATATGGAGACATCGAAGGAGTCTCATTAGCTAGCAGCAAAGAGGATTCTAAGGTATATCAAAGGCACACTTAACCTCGGTCTATTTTATACTTATGATGAAACTGCAGAGTTAGTAAGCTATTCAGATAGAGACTAGGGAGGTTACCAAGATAAGAGGAAAAGCACCACTGGCTATGTCTTCTATCTTGGATCAACTGCATTTTCATGGACCTCAAAGAAGTAAGGAGTTGTAGCCTAATTTTATGCGAAGCAGAGTATGTGGCAGCTTCATCTACTATATGTGAAGCTATTTGGCTGGGGAATATTTTAAGAAGTTGGATCATCCATAAGAAGAGCGACTGTAATATTTGTGGACAACAAATCAGCCATCCAACTTGCAAAGAACCCAATATATCATGGGAGGAGCAAACATATAGATACACGGTTTCATTTTCTCAGAGGCCATGTTAAGCAGAAAACCGTGAAGCTGGAGTATTGTCATACCATGGAGCAAGTAGCAGATATTTTCACCAGGCCATTGCCTATTGAACCTTTCAGAAAGCTAAAAGAAATGTTCGGTATGAAAACATTTTAATTTGAGGGGGCGTGTTGGAATATCAAATAAAAATGTCTTTTATGGCATTAATTTTAGAAGTAAAAGAGACACCATAAAGTGAATAAATGAAGAGTCATCATCATCAATTAAGAAAAATGAAGAGTCATCATCAATTGAAAGAAATGAAGAGTCATAATCATCAATTAAGAGAAACGAAGAGTCATCATCAATTGAAAAAATGAGGAGTCATCATCATCAATTAGGAGAAATGAAGAGTCACCATCAATTGAAAAAAATGAAGAGTCATCATTTTTAATTAGAAGGAACGAAGAGTCATCATCAAGTTTGAGAAATGAAAAGTCACCATGAATTGGAGAAGTTAAAGAGTCATATATGCATTATTGTCATTTGTTTATGACATTAAGGTAGATGATTGGTATTCTTGTAAGTTTTTTTCTTTGAAGTCTATAAATGGCTAGTGTACCTCTTTGTTTTTTCAAGCAAGTAAGAAAGAAAAGTTGAATAAGATTCATTCTCCACTTAAAATTTTAGATTATGGTATATTAATCCGTTGACTAGTATACGACAGAAAGTGGGGTCTAAAGCGTTGCGCCAACAGCTGTAATTTTTCGAGCAAAATTTTCCTCCTCTTTAAATTTCTGCTGTCAGGTAATCCCATAGAGTCAGGATAGCTTGCTCTTCCAAATGCTTCTAACTCGATTGTGCAGATTAACAATTTAGAAAGATAGTTTGAAGCTTCAACTTTCTCCCTGCAAATTACTTCATGAGCTCTCAAAATGCTTCCATGTTACGACATTAATTCTTTGTAGTAACAAAATGAACGCTTCAAAATCTGAGACTCAATTTTCATTTCATTTTGCCATTTTTGGCCAAAAGCTATTTCACAAAGCTACTATGATCAGAACTTTGAAAATTTAGACCTTACATCGTATTTAAACTACATGAATTGACTGTCAGTGTACCACATGTTAGATTTCTAAATCTAAATTTTGACCTTGAAGGCAATGTTATTTAGTCCCACATGCAATGGAATATCACGTTCGTGTATCTTGCGATCTTTCTAATACGGAGGATCCAACGGGATGACCGTTCCAATTTTGAAATGCTATAATATAGCTTTTTTTCTTTAGAAAAACAAGCAACAAACAATCTCTCCTCCCCCAAATTTCTTCTTTCTGAGTTTCCTTACAATCTTCTTCTCTCTGGGCAAAAAAGGGTTCTCGTAACAACAAGTCTAGATACTGTGTAATGCTCGGTCTAATTAATCATGATTCAATGTCTTAATTTTTAATTTTTAAAAAATTTATGATAATTAACTTGGTTACTCCTGTGATAATACAATTCTAGTAGGATTAATAGGAAATTGAAATGAATAATCAAGTGAGACATCTACAAGTATAAAACATATATATACATACACTGAAAATGTCACGCCCCGCTTCCCAAAATACGTGGAAATAGAATCACGACGATAGTCGGCGATGTATATACGTAAGAAAAATGTTTTACGCATATACGCTAAACCTAAAGTAACCCAGACAAGCTTTCAATATCTATCATAAAGAATCAATCTCACTGCAATCTACATATAAATGTCCGCACATGATACTAGATGAATAAAAGAATGAAGCAAATACTGATTCTAATGCACAGAATCATGGAAACAACAAAATAAAAAATAACAAGAAAGATACTGACACTGGCGAAGCAAAGAGAACTCTGGGCTCCTCCAGATGCCTGTGATCCTCTCCCAATATTTGATCAGCAATAAATAGCCACATATCTGGATATGCAAATTCAGGGAGTCAAAACTCCTAGTTAATGTGTAAGAATAAATTAGAAAGTATGTATGCATATAACATGCGAGCAGATAAAGAAAATATATATATATACTGGAATAAAAAATGGCATGAATAAAGTAAATAAACAGTAATGTGGATAGCGCATAGTAGAATATGTGTCTAGTTAGATATCCAATCAGGTGTCTATCACAATATTTATATATCAGGTGGGTAGAGTCAGTCAGTACTAGAATCAGATGTCCAATCAGGTCATGTGTATCATCAGGTATCCAACATATATACATGTATCAGGTAAAGACTATCAGTTACAGTATATTATTATTTATTATGTCAATTAACACCAATTGCCAAATGTAATAGACGCATCCCATACTGCACCTACTACACATGTCAATCAGGGTCCTAAGTTATTAAAACTGATTGATTAGAGACATTGTCCATACTTTAGGTGGATCCCGTACATACCTGAGACCACAGCCCAGATGCTTGGCGCTGAACCAAGCCTTACCGCCAGGTAGTCAGTAACAGTAATAGTACTTATAGTATCACTGTGGAACAATACTCACAGTAACACTGTGAAACAATAAATAGATGGGATGTCAGTTATCCCCCGGAACCCTACAGTGGAACCGTAAGTCGGCAATGCAACCTTTACCCTAGGTCCACTCAAAATACAGACATTGTCTCCTCCATCAATTTCTCCAATCCCAGTGTAAGTTGTCTATTTAATTTATTATTTAATTCTATTCAAACAAACAAAGTCCATGTTACTAGAATACTGGGACGATTTGGTGACAGTAACAGTAACAGTAATCATGTACACGGTAAACAATAATAATAACAGTAAACAGTAACAGTAACCGTGTATACGATGAACAATAAAATTGTACAGGGTGTTACGGTCTAACAATACTTTTTCAATAACTTTCAGTAACATGAATAATTATATTAACATGTCTAGACACTGATCTCCTACAATACAGTTCTATCTAGAATCAGTTAAATCTCATTCATCTGTACTAAAGTGATATTTGTAACTGATCCAACCAACTCAAGTCACAATAACAATCACTATGAATATCAAACATTAAATCCAAGTCAAGATATCCTATACAGTAAATCACAAGTCCAGTAAATACTTAATCAGCTCTTTCATCATATCAATCTACTCCGATTCTCTAAGTCACCAATAACTGAGATTCAACCATAACTATTATCAAACTCTGAATATATATATATATATATATATATATATATATATATATATATATATATATATATATATATATATATATATATATATATATATATATTAACACTGATATCAATGAAATCACTCTCCTAATAACTCAATCTCTAAAACCGAATAGCTGAAGTAGTCAAGAACCAATCATGAAACACTGAATATATCCTCGAGATCAACAATAACAACGAACACCGAAATCACAAAATAAAGAGTGGAACATCCTCAAATAACATGAAATCTAGAAACGTCTATATCTGATACTCAACATCAATAAGATCATCAATACTCAATGTTATAATCAGGGTAAAACTGGCGATACTCACAAATATCAATCCAACTACATTAATCTTATCAGAACATTAATTAAAATCCTCAGAAAAGAATACAAACCTCATGTCAATCAACTTAGCAGTATAATCCTCCATTACATCATCAGTATATCCATTCTCTAAGTCATCGATATATCCAAGTCCTAACATATAAGAATATATACTCATATATATCTAACCAACCATCACTATCTAAATCTAATTAAGACTACCATACACTCCCACATTCATTAAGCTCAATACAAGATCCAAAAATTTAAGTAACAAATTAATTATGTATATACATGCACCAGGTCAGGTCAACCCGATCTACGCATACTCCTCAACCTCTACTGATCAAATTCAATATAAAGAATATAAAACTCAGGCCAACTCTAACTCTAACAAAGTCAATACCAATCCATGTTCCGGTGAATGGGTCTATCGATAAAGCAATGCCATATCTAACACCTCCTCAATATCCACAGGAGTCTTACTCAGATTAATCGCCAACAATTTGTCCGACAAATACTTCACATAAAATATGAATCTCAAACCTCAATCACAAACCAATCAACCTCAAAATCAATATATTTATATCCTAAGATTTATCATAACTAGTTCAGCTACAAGATCAAGTCCGATTTAAAGTATACTATAACTAATCCTAAATCAATAAAGGTAAACAGCTACACATGAAATGACGCGAATAAATGTTCATATCAACTAGATACATAAGGTGTACGGTCAATGATGTCTTATGAAATGGTACAGGTAATCATATTGATCAATTATATCAGACAGTCAAATGAAATGATATACAGTAGCAAATAGATAACACTAACAACGATAAAGGAGGAAAATAATACAAGAGCAAATACTCACATGAAATGACGTGGTTTTGGAACCGAATCGCTGTTTGATCTTCACTGCATGAACCAGTATGAATCTCGGGATCATCCCACAGTTCAGTCTTTGAATTGCTAGTCCATAGGGTCCACAACGAGCACGATTTCGGATCGGGTCCGATTTCTGTTACCGAATTCGGATCGCATGAATGATTCCGAAACGCTGTAACACGTAACCAAACACATGAGTTCACATGAACACAAGTATACATATGTACTGGTATACGTTCGTACACATATACACAACACTATACATATATATACTAATACATATATGTGTACACACATATACAAGTATACATATACATGCGCGCGTGCGCACAGACACACACACTTACATACATTATATACATACACAATTAAATACACACTACAATCACAACACACACACGCATAGCACTACACACACTCACGCACACACCAACACACACATACACTTAATACACATTTATTAAAACACACACACACACATTCATAAACAAAATACTAAAATTGTAAACATGCATGCATTGTTAAACATATCCAAGCAACATATATAATAAAGAGAGAAAGAAAAGGTGGGATTGACACAAGGGCAAAGCTCGCAGGGCGCCGACGGAGGCTTCGGCGGAGGGGCGGAGGCTGCGGAAGATGTCGATGGAATGCCGGAGAAGGGTGGGGTGTCCTTATGCTCGCCGAAAATTAGGCTTCGGCATGCCCCAATGGTAAAGGGAAATAGGAGGCAAAAATGTCGGCCATATGAAGAAGGAGGAGAAGAAATTAATTGTCATAGATTGGTTGGTTGATGGTGCACGGCTGGGGTGGAGGCGCAGCAAGGAGAGGGTGTTGCGCTCATGGTGGAGGCTGGGGGATCCAATGGTTTTGCCATAGGCTGATGGAGAAGATGGCCGGCTGGGAGGGTGCGCAAGGAGGAGTCCTAGGGATGTGCTGCCAGCCAATCAAGGAGGCCTTCATGGAGCTCCAGCGAGGGGTTTGCCACGGAGGAGAAGAAAAGGAGTTGTGTGGGGGTTTGGCGTGCCATGGTGCGAGTAGAGAAGAGAAGGGAATAATCAAAGGGTTAGATTTGTTAAGATTTTAGAGTTTAATTGTTAAGATTAGGATTCGTAGTTAGGATTAGGATTAAATATATTTGAATTTTAGTTAGGATTCAAGATTGGATTAAGATTTGGTTTGTTAGGATTATGGGGATGGGTTATTAGGTTTGTGGCTATTGGGTATTAGTTTAGGAATAAGAAATGGGTTTGGATTAAATTGGGGCTAATGGATATGTACTAAAGGATAACAGGTGGAGATGAAATTAAAACAACTATCTTAATAATATTATTAATAACAATAATACAAAATAGTAATATTAGTAAAAATAATAACAACAACAACTAATGGTAGTTAATAATAACAACAATCAAAAAATTAGCAATAGTATTAATAATAATATTAATAATAGCTTACAATAGTAACAACAATAATAATAACAACAACTAATAATAATACTACTAATTAATAATCATAATAATAATAATAATACTTATACTACATTAACAATGATAATAAGAATAATAGCCCCAATAATAATAATAATGATAGTAATAGAAAAAATGAGTAATTAGAAATGTTAGTAGAAAATAATGTTAGTAATATATAAAACTAAATTAGCATTTACTATCTCCAAATAATCTTGTATATTTAATAATAATAATCATAAATCAAGTTAACAAAATAAATACACAGAAAAATAAAAAATACAGTATTTTAAACTGAAGATATTACAAAAAATATAAGATGTATAAATACAAATACTTTAACGTAATTACAAATACAAGTATTAACTAAAGGGTTAGTGGAAGGATGAAGTGTTAAGGGAAGCAAGTGGTGGATGGTTAAAATAAAGGGTGGAAAATGTGTGGATGTGTTGACATCATGAGGAAATTCAAATGAAGTATATAAGGGGAAAATGAGGTGATAATTCCTCATTTTAACCCTCATACTCTCTCCCCCTTAAACTCTCTCTCACTCTCAGACTCTCTCTTGTTTTCTCTCCCTCTCTAACTTTCTCTTGGTTGTGCAGCCAGCAGCAGGTGGTAGTAGGCTAGGACGGCAAGGCTCTCGGGCGGGATTGCACGCGTGTGGGCGCGTGGGCGTGTACTAGTGAACATGATTTGATTTTTGGGTCGTATTTTACTCATCTGAAGTCTGATTCGCATGATTCTCAAACCATTGGATTCGTGAAGATGAGAGTTACGCTTATACAGCCAGCACAGGATAGTCTGGTGTATGGACCCAAGCACAAGTGACTCACGACAAATGAAAGATGATCATTGCCAGAGGGAAAATTGACATCTTGATTCAAATCCTTTAGTAGGTGATTAGTCAGACTAATTGATTATATTACTTTGATATTTAAACATGAATCAGTGCATTGAATTGTAAAATATTAGGAGGG
Source organism: Agave tequilana (assembly GCA_038442645.1). Lineage (NCBI taxonomy): Eukaryota > Viridiplantae > Streptophyta > Magnoliopsida > Asparagales > Asparagaceae > Agave > Agave tequilana. The sequence goes on along the minus strand of JAVJIF010006610.1, from coordinate 144,315 downwards.
TTTCTAGGAGACTCGGTTAGACTATACCTATATTGGGGAAATTGATGAATCGATAATCAGTTAACCGGTGAGTACAAGTTATTGAACCGGGACTATTATAACAATTAGTTTATAAATCTTGATTGAGAATGAATAAAAGGTTTGTTAATTATTGATTGTGATAAGTGATAATGAACTGTGAACAATTAACATGAAACTTAAAAAAAATTGGACACATGAAATCTCTAATGAAATTCTTGACCTGGAAGTACACAAGACCCCCGAAACCCTAATTTTTGACAATTATTCAATGCTATTCTGTTGGTTGATTGATTGGTGATGTATGTATGTACAAATACATATAATTATGCATATGTAAATGTTGATTGTATGTGTGTATATGAATGATGAATTGGAAGAGTTATTGGCGGAGGTTACTGGTGAAGTAGAAGTTTGTATCCACTCGTTGAAAAAAGGGGAGTGCGACTGTTATGCCTTATTGAATGTGTTGTATCCATTCGTCAAAAGAAGGGGAGTGTGAATGGTATACGTGTATATATGTGTTGTGTCCATTCGTCGAAATAATGGGAGTGCGAATGGTATACAGATGTGATATACTTGTAAATGTGTGTACCTTATTCATGTATTGGCATGTTCATGTGTATGATATTATGGACATCGTAAATCATGATTATCAAAAAGAACATAGATAATTACTGACATGATATCAAAGTACTGATTCTCCCGATTTATAAAGAAAAACTCTATATTTGTTGTATATAAATATATACCAAAAATATTGAATAATGACTTGAAACAATTTGATAGCCTAGTTGAGGCATCTATGTTAACCAAGTAATTAAGATATATGATTATGTATCTCCTTATAGTCTGCATATCGCACAATAGAATGTCATGATAAATTATAAATTAAGCAGAATTTTATTCTCTGAGCTGTTGAGCTCACTCCATTTGAGGCCACCCTAGAGCGACAAAGAAGGAGACTGAAGAATATTTTTGTCGAATATTCATGTTAATCTTTCAGTATTTCTTTTGTATGTATGTAAGGAAAACACTTATGAATACTCATATTTTATATGTGTATAGGTAGTATGGATAGAAATAATCAGTCCTATATATGGTGTCACCTGAATTTTCTATGAATGTTGATCTTTTATGTAGTAAGTGGATTTAAGTATATGTGGATATATGACTAAGAGGTGTACTCTGGAGAATTGTTAAGTAGGCTAATGTGGGTTGAAATTGTGAAATTATGTAGCAGGTTAGACTTTGTATTATAGAGGAGATGTTGCCAAAAATCTCGGTGATTATTGATTGATTAAGATAATAATGGGGATTAAAACTGGGACCATTACACGCTGAGTGCACTACGCGAGGGCTAACAAGCAAGGCTTCTCGTTGTGTCCTTGAGGTTAGGTCACCGTGAACTGGTGCACCGCTAGGGAGGCAAAATCTATCCTAAAGATAGCAATTCTTCGTGCCTCAATAAGTCTTGTCTATGCATCACTTTCTTCTTCATTATATTTGTGCTTCCTAGTTATCGGGCTTTCTATTTTTCAATAGTTTAGGATACAATTAGTTTCTCCTTCCTTTAATTTTAACATGGCAACTGAAGATTTATCTCTGATCCATAATTCATCTAAACCTCAGAAGTTTGATGGAACTAATTTTAAGAGGTGGCAACGTAGAATGCTTTAATGGTTAACATGTCTTAAGCTTGCTTTCATTTTGACTGAACGCCCTCTAACTTTAGAACAACATGAGCCTGCTAGGTCCAGTGATATTGAAATTCATAAAGAGAAAATTTTATCAGCTATGGTAAGATCCTCAGCTGTTTATCTGATAAATTATATGATGTTTTTTGTACCACTGAAAGGGCTCGGGAGCTTTGAAAAGCTCTCGAGAAAAAGTTTTCTTCTAAAAGGGAAAGTTTTAAAACCTACATGGTTCTTAGAGTTCAAGATGGTACATAAAAAATCAATCTTAAGAAAAACAAATGAACTCCAAGCCATTGCTCATGAAATGTCCCAAAAGTTCATATACGCTAAGTACAGGTAAGAATCAGAATTTGAAAGTACGTAGTGTTTATACATTCCAACAGAAAAAGAGTACAATTACAAAGTTATCACAAAATGTGACATAATATGACAAGCATATTACATCACTCGGAGACGCAAAATATAGATTAAAATAAGATATATAAGTATGAACAATACAAAAAAAAACCCAAGAGTTAAAAAAAAATACTCGAAAGCCGAGCAAGGGGCCTGAAAGAAACGGACCCTGGACGGTCAACCGCTGATCTACTATACTACCACTGCGCAACTCTAATCAACAGGAAGTCCACCATGGTTCATGTTCCAGGATCTAGACATGTAGGTCTAGGGGAGTCAGAAAACTGCCCAACGAGTGATAAGATGAGTGCCAAGTGGCGTGCACATACGGGCACACATATATCGATAAATCTGAGTCGAAGAGCATGTATAAAAATCATGTCATGAGCATAGACACACATGAGCCGGTAATGAGACATCAAGTAAAGTAAATATGACAAAATCAGTTGTACAGACCCAAATTACGGATCTTGAGATTAGTACGTCGAAGGAATAATCCAAATAAGGAAACCCTCATGTATATACCTTATATCTCATGTCGTCGTAGCCTTAGTTCGCATAACCCAAGTTGTCTCCTAACTAAGAAAGCAGTATAAAACTAATAAAATAGAATGCGGGCAAAACCAGTTGTATAATGCTCAGTTTACAGTTTTGTAAGTCTAGTATGTCAAAGGAATAATCAAAACAAGAAAACCCTCATATATATACCTTATGTCTTATGTCACTGTAATCTGAGTTCATACAACCCGAATTGTGAAATAACATGATGAATTATGAATTAGCATTTTATTATTATTATTTGTCCTACCCATATATCTAAATATGTGCCTTAGCGTTCCAACACACATACATTCATATATGAGTAAGCTGAGGTTGTTATTGAAAACTGATGGTGAAACCAATGAGTTATGTTTACAATGGGTCCCGTGCATACCCGAAACAACGGCTCAGGATGTTCTGTTGCTGATAAAGAACCTACAATGAGGCGAATCAGGGCCAAAGGGTCTTATTGTATGCCCTGAGAAGGGGTATAATAATCGGGGTGGCAGCATACCCCGTGGAACACCTGGAGGCCGACAGGTAAAAATAAAGTTTTAGTTGCACAACATACCTAATACCACTTTAAACATACTTACCTATTGAAGTCCATCATTTTCCCCTTACACGAAGTAAGTTGTCCCTTTTATAGTTTATTATGCATCATTCTCAACTTAAGGGAATAGCAGGAGCATGTCAGGTACAGGTGATCGGTCACTAATATTGCATATTTATCGTCATATTTCCATATCTATTATTTAATAAACTCTGCTATTTAATTATCTTTTTATCTAGTTTGTGTAGGGCCTGTACTAAATGAAAGAGGAGAGAAAACAAGTCCAAGAGCCCATCTAAATCTAGATTAATTTAAAATCAAAGAGATAAAGGCAATTTCAGCTGAAGATCAGTGCATATTACGGAAGATAACACTAGATGAAGACCAGTTAAACTCAAATTTTTATAGATCCAGTTAGTTAAACGAAGATCAATAGAATAATCATCAAAACCAGAAAATCAATCTGAAATCTTATTGGATAAAAAGAAAAAGGAGGATAACATGAGTCTGCAACCCTTGGGTGTGGCCAGGCCACACCCAAGCCGCTGATCCGCAGCAATCTTTTGAGATATGGGAAAGCGTTTGCTCTCCCTATTTGCTGTGGATCAGCGGCAATCTTTTGAGATATAAGGGAACGTTTGCTCCCCTATCTTCAGACGCTCTACCCCATTACGTTTTTTCTATAAATACCTGCATATTCTGAGGCTAGAAAAAAGATTCAGCAGAAAGTATAGGCTAAGCTATTTTTTTGTTTATAACTTAGGATTTTTATTTTTTAAAGTAATTTTTATTTTATTTATGTAACTGAGACCAGAGAGAAGTTTCATGTTAAAAAGAAAAGAAGGCTGTATTGAGAAATGCCGCCGGTGTAAGTTTCATCCTTTCTTCCATTGTTACTCTATTTCAAATCGAATGTTGCATTTTATGTTCTTCTTCGCCTCTTAATCTTCTTCTTTCAGCTTTTAATGATAATTTAAATGAAACCTATAGCACTGGTATTGCCTTGCCATTGCAAGTGCCCTTGATGACTTATGGTGTGGATAGTCGCTTTTATTTTATTTTCTGCTTGCATTTGAATTCATAATTTAAGTCTGGGAACAGGGAAGATCCTATTTGCCATGCTTTGCTCGCCTTCAAGACAAGATAAGTCTTTGCCAAGGATTCAAGGTAAGTCATCAATTGAAAGAGGTAAGTAAGTACTTTTAGGTTTTCTTCGTTCTTATAATTATTTAGTGTAGAGCACACATATCAACAATTCTTTCTTTACTCTCCTTATTTCTTCATTTAACTTTATTTTTTATTTTTCAAAATCACCATCTTCTCTAATCTACCACTTTGTTCTTAACTTAACCATAGATTCATTTTTCTTTTTTTTATAAGAACAAAAGAAGAACTTTTAACCAATTTTTAGTGGACTTAAAAGAGACTTACAACACGCTTCTATCGCAAGTCCCTCCTTGTGAATCACGACCCACATAGCAGCTTGCTATTGTGATAATATTGAGTACTTGCACATTCTATTTTTCATTTCTAAAATTTTATATTTTCTATGTGCAGGTAAAACCTTAACCAACAGGTGTGTCAGGAGTACAGGTGTACTAGAGTATATCAGGATAACAGTTATTTCATTCCTGTAATGTGATAATCATAGTCAAGTGATAGCATGGCAGGTGTCAGGTAATTATATGCAGGTGTCAAGTGATAACATGCAAGTGATAAGAGGCAGGTGTCAGGTGTTAAGTGACCAATCGTGGCAAGTGATCATCATATCAAGTGATTAGCACAATAGATATCAACTGTCGTGTAGCACAATGTGAGAAAATGATACTGATATAAGTAATTGATTCAAATACTGAAAAATAATACAGTTCTTGAAAAATAATATAAGAATTTAAAACTCTTCACAATCATCAAGAAAAGAATAATAGTTAAATTATTTTATTATCTAGGTGCGGCTTGGTCAAGCTGAAGCAAAGTCATGTCGTGCCTGAATTACACCGGGCATACGACAAAGCTTGGCTCTGGGCAGAATTAGCGTGCAGCTTTAAATGCTAAAGCATTCGGCGAGGCTATCACTCGCGGTGAAGCTATGTGATTGGTCACTAATGTTGCAAATTTATTATCATATTTCCATACTTATTATAGATAAAATCTGCATTGTCCTAATTAAATATTTAATTTATTTACAGGCACATTCCTTAAGGAGATGAAGAGAAACAAGCCCAAAAGTCCACCAAATTCTGATTAAATCAGAATAAATTTAAGATGAAGAAATCAGGGCAAAATCTTGGCATATAAGGAAGTTGAGAAGAATCCTCCCTGAATCAAGATGAAGAAATCAGGGCAAAATCTTGGCATATAAGGAGGTTGAGAAGAATCCTCCCTGAATCAAGCACAATCAAAGGCTGTTTTGTCAACTTTTGAAGCAAAAACAAGAAAATCAGAAGAAGATACGGGAAATACATCAGACCAGGAGATCCCCCAATCTTCCTGGGATCTTCTCCTTTAGGTTTTTCCCTATAAATACTGGTTTTAGCTGAGCAAAAGGGGAGGACCAGGCAGAGATAGGATTTAAACTAGTTTTCCATTTCTTAGTTTAGGTTTTTGTTTTTCTTTTTTATGTAATTTTAGTTTTCATTTATGTAATTCAGAAGAGATCGGACTTTCATAGAAGAACAAGAATGAAGCTTGAGCTGAGAGTGACACCGGTGTAAGGTTTCTTTCTTTTCTTTTATTGTTATGAAATCAAATCTGTATTATCTCTTTGTATGTATTTCATTTTAGTTTTCTTCTTCTTCTTCTTTTCTACTTCACTTTTCTTTTTGGTACAATTGTCTTCCAAGTGAGTCTAACAGCATCGAAAGAGCCTTGCCTTTGTGAGTGCCACCGATAGCTCATGACGATGGAATTGAGTCTCTCTGTATCATTTCATGCTTGAGTTATCTTGATGATGTAATGTGGAAGAGACCAATAATCAACTCTTATGGGCTATGCGCTGATTGCCTCCACTTCAAGGTAACATCGTCGCTGAAGATTCAAGGTAAGCTTTTGGTGAAAAGAAGGTAAGTAATTATTTTTATTTCTTTTCTTTTCTTTCTGTAAATTAAATCACCAACACATCTTCCAAATCTTTCATCTCTTCTTTCCCAATTCATTTGTACATAGTCACTTTCAGATTCTCTCCACTTTCTCATTCTACCGTTTTCTTTCTAACTTTAACTTATAACTCTTTTTCATTTTCATAACTTTAAAAACAAAGAACTTTCGTTTTATCTTCATAAAGATTTCAATACAAAACTTTGAACGCTTCCATCGCAAACCCTCCTTGTGGATCACGACCCGCATAGCCACTTGCTATAGCGGTAAGAATTGAGCACTTGCACATCTTTATTCTAAATCTGAAATTCCGTATTTTGTGTGCAGGTAAAGCTTCAATCACTATGTATGAACTGAAAAACACCTAGAGGGGGGTGAATAGGTGTTAATGCTAATCTAATGATCTTTTTAAACAACTAAGTATAAATGATGCAAGCAGTCACTCAAAATAAGAAATTGAAGCCGAATTTCCCGTGAAGGGCTTTAGAACTTCTCCTCTTTGATTCCTCTAGATTATGAGTTGAGGCGCGTAATTGCTTTCTTGTTGAAATGAGTAAAGACCAGAAATGCAAGTAAATGAAATGAGTGCAATAATGAAGTGCAGGCAAGTGGTGTCACAAGATAGAAATGTAAAGCAATGAAAAGCAATAAAGAAACCAATCGCAAATACAAGTAATTTGCTTCGAGGTTCGAGCCACTGCTCTACGTCTCCGCCTTCACCACTATGAAGGATTTTCATTAAATCCACAAAGAGAATTTTCACACCGGAACCTTTACACCAAAGGGGATTACAATTGGTCTACATAAGACCGGAGTACCCAACTCCAAGCAATCCAACCTCTACACAAGAGGGATCTCAACACAAGGAAATACAAGTCACTTGGTGATCAAAAGACCACAAACTCTCTCTTATAACTTTTTATAGAGTGGAGATGATTTTTGGCTCAAGAAGTAAAGTGAGAAAAATTTCAGTTGTAAAGAAGTAAAAATAACTTGTAAACCAACTGAAAACTTTTGCAAATGAAAGAACTTTAAAAAGCAATGCAAGTAAACTTTCTTCTCTTTTGAATAACTTGAAACAATAGGAATTTTTCTTGTATCAAAAAAATAACTAATGACCTCTATTTATAGGGAGAGAATTCATATCATCCATAATGAATACTAGGTCATTAGGGTAGAGTTTAGCCACTAGGAAATCAGAAATAGGTATAGGAATTATAAAAAACAAAACAGATTTCAAGAAAGAGCCGTTGGGCACTTTTGACGGCTGTCGGTCAACCGGGCCGGTCGACCGGCAAGCCACATGGCAAAAGAGCCATTGTCTTCGGTCGACCGGTCCGGTCGACCGCAGGCTAAACAAAAGAAATTTTTGAACTGTTTGTCGACCGGGCTGGTCAACCGACAAAACCCGAGACTAAGGGTCTTACAGTCGGTCGACCGCAAGGTCTACCGATCGACTGGCCTGATCGACCGGCAGACGTACACAGACGTGCACGCCCAAAGCCACAAGGCCCGATCGATCGGACGGTCGACCGATCTGGCCTGAAATAGGTCCGGTCGACCGCCCGGTCGACCGTAAGGCCTGAAACAGATTTTTAAAGAAGGAATTTTGAATTTTGAATAATTTTTGAAATATTTTTAAATAGTTTGAAGTTTAAGTAGCATGCTATAGAGGATGAAATACATGTTTTAAACTCGATATAAAAATTTGAAATATTTTGAGACATGTATATCAATCAATCATGCACCTATACCAAATAACCAAAAAACTTTTATTTTGAAAAGTGAATATGTGTGTATGTGTTTTCTTGAGCACAACTTATCATATCTCACACTTTAACATACTATTTCTTACAATGGTTCTAGGTGACTACAAGATCTTCAATTTTGGGCTTCTCCATATGCATTGTTGAATAACTTGAATCCTTGATCCCGAATTGAGTCAACTTGAGTCAAAATCACCTTCTTTTAGGGAAGAAGACATCTTAAATCCATAGAACCCTGAAACAAACTTAAATACTAAAATATGATTAGTATAAATAACTATATATGTTTTGTAATCATCAAAACTCCAAAACCAGGTGATTGTAACCTTGGGCTAACAATCTCCCCCTTTTTTGATGATGACAAAACATATGAGTTATTTAACAAAAAAATGGAAAAAAAGCTTGGAGGCTCCCCCTCAAATCATGCTGTATATATGAATGGCTATATACATGAATGAATTGTATGAGAAAGAAAACATCAAGAAAAATAATAACTCAGAAACAATAAACTCAGAAACAATAAACCAACTTTTTCTCCCCCTTTTTGTCATGATCAAAAAGGGTAAAAAAATAAACATTAAAAAAATTCATGAATCCATAACACAAACATTCAATTCACCACAACTGAAAGAAAATCTATTATTGTCAAGTAGTTTTGTAAAAATATCAGCAAGTTGAAAATCGTTACAAACATAACCAATGTCAATATCACATTTCTCACAATGATCTCTAAGAAAGTGATATCGAATGTCAATGTGCTTAGTCTTACTATGTTGATTTGCATTTTTAGTCATATGAATAGTACTAGTATTATCACAAAATATTTTAATATGGTCATAATGCAAATCATAGTCAAGGAGAGTATATTTCATCCAAAGGACTTGTGCATATCAAGCCCCCGCCGCAACATACTCTGCCTCGGTGGTTGAGAGGGCTACCGAATTTTGTTTCTTGGAAGACCATGAAATAAGACAATTACCGAGAAATTGACATGTTCCACTTGTACTCTTCCTATCCACTCTACAACCCGCATAGTCGGCGTCCGAAAAACTCGTCATGGAAAATTGTCCTGTCTTTGGATACCACAAACCCATTTCAATTGTGCCATTAAGGTATCTAATAATGCGTTTTACCGCAATCAAATGGGACTCTTTAGGACACGATTGAAATCGAGCACAAAGACATACACAAAACATAATGTCCGGCCTACTAGCTGTTAAATATAACAAGCAACCAATCATGCTACGATAGAGTTTAATGTCTAATTTATACCTTGTTCATCATTGTCAAGCTTTGTGGTGGTAGTCATGAGAGTTTTGCTTGTCTTAGCCCCTTTAAGCCCAAATTTCTTGATAAGTTCCTTCGTGTACTTAGCTTGATTGATGAAAATCCCATCCTTCCTTTGCTTGATTTGGAGACTAAGGAAGTAGTTAAGCTCGCCCATCATATACATCTCAAATTCCTCCTTCATGTATGATTCAAAGGTTTTGCAAAGATTTTCATTAGTAGAACCAAATATGATATCATCAACATATATTTGCACTATAAGTATATTATTTTCAACATGTTTGGTAAATAAAGTAGTATCTATTTTTCCTTTAGTAAAACCATTTGAAATAAGAAATGAAGAAAGTCTTTCGTATCACGCCCTAGGGGCTTGTTTTAAACCATAAAGAGTTTTGTCTAGTTTGAAAACAAATTCCGGATGTGTAGGATCAACAAACCCAGGGGGTTGTTCAACATACACTTTCTCTTCAATAAATCCATTTAAGAAAGCACTTTTTACATCCATTTGAAAAGGTTTAAAATCTTTATATGAAGCAAATGCAAGTGTCATCCATATGCTTCAAGCCATGCTACGCGTGCAAAAGTTTCCTCAAAATTGATACCTTCGACTTGAGTATAACCTTGGGTCACTAACCTAGCTTTATTCCTAACACATTACCCGACTCATCCAATTTGTTCCTAAAGATCCATTTAGTACTAATTGTTGATCTATCATGGGGCCTAGGAACAAGATGCCAAACTTGGTTGCGCTCGAATTGATTGAGCTCCTCTTGCATGGCAAGCAACCAATATGAGTCACCCTCAGCTTCGAGGATGTTTTTTGGTTCAAAATGAGAAATAAATGTATAGTGCCCACAAAGATCATGAAGTTTAGAATGAGTAGTTACCCCTTTTGATACTTCACCTATAATAAGATCCTTGGGATGATGTGGAGTGAATCTCCAATCTTTTAGAAGTGGTTGTGTTGTCTCCACTTCAACTTCTTGAACTTCATTTTCCTCATCAACTTTTGGCTTATCTTCAAGAGTAGGTGAGTCCTTCAAAGTAATCTTCTCCATGTCTTCATTTAGGGATTCTATTTCTACAACATTCTTAATAAACACATCAGATTCCTCAAACTTTATATGTATAGATTCTTCAATAGTCAAAAATGATTTATTGAAAACTCTATATGCTTTACTAGTGTTAGAGTAACCAACAAAAATTGCTTCATATGATTTTGCATCAAATTTACCTAAATTATCTTTAGTATTTAAAACAAAACATTTACAACCAAAAACTTTAAAGTATGAAACATTTGTTTTTCTTGAATAATAAATCTCAAAAGATATTTTAGAAGTATTTTTGCATAAGAAAACCCTATTTGATATGTAGCAAGAAGTGTTTACGGCCTCGGCCCATAGGTATCGAGGGAGATCGTACTCATTTATCATTGTCCTAGCCATCTCTTGTAATGTACGATTTTTTCTCTCAAAGACTCCATTTTGTTGTGGAGTTTTAGGACAAGATAGTTCATGCTTAATTCCATGTTCTTCGCAAAAAGTGGTAAAAGGTTGATTATTGAATTCACCACCTCTATCACTTCTTATTCTTAAAATAGAAGAAGCTTTTTCCTTTTCAACTCTTTTCTTAAATGCTTTAAAATGTGAAAAGGCTTGATTTTTATGTTCTAAAAAGAAAACCCAAGTAAAACGAGAGAAATCATCAACTAAAACGAAAGTAAAACGATTCCCACTTAGACTTTTGGTTTTTGTAGGACCAAACAAATCCATATGAATCAACTCTAAAGGTCGTGATGTCATGATATCCTTGATGGATTTGAAAGAGGACTTGGTTTGTTTCCCAAGTTGGCACGCATCGCAAATGCGGTCCTTTTTAAATTTCAAGTAAGGAATACCTTTTACCATTTCCTTGTTGTTTAATCTAGATAGATGGTCAAAAGAAATGTGACCTAATCTCCTATGCCACAACCAAGAGTCATCATCAAAGGCATTCAAACAAGTAGCATTGCATAGCACATTAGACATATCAATCATGTATACATTGTTTTCACGAAATTCAAAAAATATACATGCATTGGATTGTCTATCAATTACACTACATGGTAGATTATCAAAAATAACATTAAAATCTTTATCACAAAGTTGACTAACACTCAAAAGATTATGCTTGAGACCATCAACTAAAACAACATTTTCTATTAAAGGAGATGTACCAAGTTTAACATTACCAATACCAATGATTTTTCCTTTGGCGTCATCTCCGAAGGTGACTGATTGGTAGTCAAAAGTGCATTTTTATCATCATATTTACCATCACATTTTCATATTTATTCATTTAATTCTGCACATTTATTAATAATTTGTAATTTATTGTGTGCAGGCCTCGAATTATTATTTTAACAATAAATAAAGCTTAAAGAGCCCAAAAGCCCAGATCCAAGCCCATATTTGAAGCCCAAGAGTCAAAGTGCAAATATCAGATTGTCAAAGTGCAAATATACAAGGGCTAAAGTTGAAAAGTCACCTAGAGGGGGGGGTGAATAGGTGACAATGCTAATCACGGGGCAAATTAAAAATTTAAAGCTACAACAATCAAGTTTCACAAGATGAATGCAAGCAAGTAAATATGACAATGATTATGATGAGCAAGAATAAGAGCAAGTATAGTAAAAGAGTGCAAGAAAGTAAACCAATCGCAAACACAAGGATATGTTATCGAGGTTCGAGCACCCAGCTCTACTCCCCGCCTTCCCCAGAAGGATTCTAGCTACTTCCACTATCACAAAGAACAATTACAACCGGAGTACCCAACTCCTCAATTACAATCACAAGAATATCTGAGTAGTCACAAGACCACAAACTCTCTCTTTCAAAAATCTCTTCCCTTACAAAGGTCCTTAGAGAATAATGAGTAGAATTGAAGCTCTTTTGTGTGTAAGGAAAAGAAATTGAAATCAGAGAAAAACTTTTGAAAATCCTTCAGAAAATGAGAGAATTTAGCACAAAAATCAAGAACTTTGAAAGCCTTAAACTTTTGAATTTTTAGCAATAATTGTTGTAGTAACCAATTTCTCCCCAAACACCCCTATTTATAGGAGAGGGCTAGGGTTTAGGGATAAAACATAATTACTGATGTTTAGGAGGTAATTAGATCAAAATATATCCTTAAACGAATTTTTAAACACAAAAGACAAAAATAAACAGCTCTTAAAAATCTGCCCGTTACTGTTCAAACGGTCAGATCGGTCGACTGGGTCGGTCGACCGGTAGTTCAAAAATTTGACCGTTATAGGCTAGCGGTCGACCGACCCGGTCGACTGATAAAACCTGTGAGCAAAAACAAATTCTCGGTCGACCGCCCCGGTCGACTGGCAGACGTGCACAATGATACGTGCCTCTGCCAGGACTGCGGTCGACTGGTCCGGTCGACCGGACCAGACTGACACAGACTCGGTCGACTGTCCCGGTCGACCGGATCAGGTCAAAAATCGATTTTAAGAAAGAAAACAAAGAGGATTTTGATTTTAACAAAAATACTTTTGAACAGGGAATAGTATAAAACACAAATATATATCTGTAGGCAAAAACTTGTATGCAAAATATTTTTGTATAATTTATAAGAAATTATTTTGGAATGAGCATGTGCGCAAAAACGTGTGTGATAGAGCTTCAAACCTATCCACTATTCTTTAACATACTATAAACTGAAAAATAAATTACATGAAGACTTCTTGAGCTATCTTCAAGTCTTTGAGCCATCCAATGCCTTGTTAGTGCCTTCTCTTCTATGATCCTTCCTTGATGTGCAATTTGCCTTCCTTGCTTTGTGGAACTTAGAAGTTCTTGCAATAGCTAAGCGAATGGTCTCTAAACATGGTACAAACCTGAAACTTATCTTAACAAACTTATTAGTACCAAATAGCTCTAATTTGGTTTGTCATCATCAAAACACAAAACAATTGGAGAGTGTAACCTCTTGGGCCAACAAAAGTTGCAATTATTAAAGATGAGGGAAGGATAGAATTCTACCCAACCCTAAACTCTTGCAGGATGAGCATAAAAGCCAAAGATAAGAAGGAAATTCGTGATAAAAGATTTGGGATAATTGAGATCAAGGTAACTTGATTACTAAGTTATCTCGAAATCCCAATATGGAGAGCCAGGATCATACTTCCAGAAGCAAGCGCCCAGATGAACGGACCAGGAGAAGTCACGCGCCAAAGCGCGTGGCAATCTGCCACCAGACTGTCGCGGAAACGCGGCAAAAGCCGCAATTCCGCGGCAAAGTGGATGAGTTCGAATCCCAGATTTCGTGGGCAAGTTCATCCAGGACTCCTCGGCCTTCTGCACCTATAAATACCCCCTGCAGTGCAACGTACAGGGCGTCCAGAGGCGAGCAAAGGGCCAAAAGCTAGGGTTTAGTTTTTAGGTTAGATTTTATTTTCGTTTTTATTTTGTAAACTTTGTAACTGAGAGTGGAGGAAACTTTCATGGAGGATGGAGTCTTCGCTTGTACTGAGGTGACAGCGGTATAAGCCCGCTTATCTTCCATTGTTAATGAAATCCATTTAAGGTTCGTTTTTGTTATTGTTTTATGTTTTTCATCTCTTGTTTATTCTTGTGTTTCTATGTTCCTATTTTCTTTCTTCTATGTGTTCTCTAATGCCTTGTGAACAATGAGACCCAACTGCTTCGAGACTGCCTAGCCAACGAAGATCCCTTGATGGCTTATGGCGATGAACATCCTATACGCCATACTTGCAAGTCTTCCGAGAAAAGGTAAATCATCGCACGGATCAAAGGTAAGCAAGCTGAAGAGGTTCGTACGTGTTTTCTTTCTTTTCTTCCTTTAGTTTAGATTCACATCTTCCTAAATTCTTCTCTTCCACTTCACTGTAAAAACCACCCATTGTAAATACCACCATCATAACTAATAAAAAAGATAAAAACTTTAGAGAAACTTGCTTAACGCTTCCATCGCAGTCCCTCCCTGAGGATCACGACCCGCATAGCCTTGCTACCGCGGATTAGTATTGAGAACCTCGCACACCTTTAATTCTCAAATCTAATATTTTATATTTTGTGTGCAGGAAATTTCAGTCAACAAATTGGCGCTGTTGCCGGGGATCGAACCCGGGTCACCCGCGTGACAGGCGGGAATACTCACCACTATACTACAACGACACTAACAAAATCTACTTATGTTACTAACATACTAACATAAGTAGACACTAACAAAATTTGCTAAAAAAAAAAAATTTAAAATTAAAAAAAATTTATAAAATGGATAATACTTTGACTTATTTTTTGAAAGAAATCTAAGTTAGTTTTAAGGATTAGGAAAATCGTGATTAGGATTTCTAAAAACTTGGTCAAAATAAATAAATTGTTTAAATTTTAGGTATAGGAGGAGAAATTGAATAAATAATTAGTCTTGATTTTTACCTTAATGAAATGTGCATACCAAATGCATATCTAGGATTCTAAGGCAAAGACCTTGTGCCTCATAAAAAAAAAAAAAATCACCAATTAAGCTGATACATGTGCCTCAAGAAGCATAAGTATTCATGCCTAAAGGTGAGTAAATAAAATAAAGTCCTTAGTTTTGGGGCCTAGTTCACTCGAATTTGAGTCCGCGGGGTGTTTTCTCACCTGGTGCCCTAAAGCCAACCGGTTTAGGAGTCATCGACTTTAAGTTCGTTACATGGGTGGATTAGAAGCCTAAGAAGAGTAAGAAATATAATATATGTATTAACACATCTAATAGTCAATTAGTTAGGTATTAGGGCCTCAAGAAGCCTTGATACTTACACGAAAGAAAATTAGATGCGTTATACATATTAAAAATATATATATATATATATAAAGAGGCATGAGAGTCCAAGTTAAGGAATTCCTAGTAAAAACATAAGGATGCATATGATTTTTGGTAACGAAAAAGACTATATTAGAAATTCAATTTTAATTCTTACCTAAAATGGAAAACAATTAACTTTATTAAGACTAAGTTTAAAGAATGAATAAAAATGAGGATCCTAAAACTTATAGACTACTTAGTCTCTTCAATAATAATTCAAATATTTTTCTTTTTATGGATTTTGTGGGTGTAATCCGCTGAAAACCCTCACGAGACAACACTCGTCCTCTAGGGTAACCTAGAGGTTTAACGGCTTGTTGCACGTGCTAAGTGCAATCGTGATTCCTACGAAAGTGAGTTAGGTTAGATTAACTTTTTCTTTTTCTTTGTTTTTACTCGAGGACGAGCAAAAAGATAAGTGTGGGGGTGTGATTGGTAGTCAAAAGTGCATTTTTATCATCATATTTACCATCACATTTTCATATTTATTCATTTAATTCTGCACATTTATTAATAATTTGTAATTTATTGTGTGCAGGCCTCGAATTATTATTTTAACAATAAATAAAGCTTAAAGAGCCCAAAAGCCCAGATCCAAGCCCATATTTGAAGCCCAAGAGTCAAAGTGCAAATATCATATTGTCAAAGTGCAAATATACAAGGGCTAAAGTTGCAATTATTAAAGATGAGGGAAGGATAGAATTCTACCCAACCCTAAACTCTTACAGGATGAGCATAAAAGCCAAAGATAAGAAGGAAATTCGTGATAAAAGATTTGGGATAATTGAGATCAAGGTAACTTGATTACTAAGTTATCTCGAAATCCCAATATGGAGAGCCAGGATCATACTTCAAGAAGCAAGCGCCCAGATGAACGGACCAGGAGAAGCCACGCGCCAAAGCGCGTGGCAATCTGCCACCAGACTGCCGCGGAAACGCGGCAAAAGCCGCAATTCCGCGGCAAAGTGGATGAGTTCGAATCCCAGATTTCGTGGGCAAGTTCATCCAGGACTCCTCGGCCTTCTGCACCTATAAATACCCCCTGCAGTGCAACGTACAGGGCGTCCAGAGGCGAGCAAAGGGCCAAAAGCTAGGGTTTAGTTTTTAGGTTAGATTTTATTTTCGTTTTTATTTTGTAAACTTTGTAACTGAGAGTGGAGGAAACTTTCATGGAGGATGGAGTCTTCGCTTGTACTGAGGTGACAGCGGTATAAGCCCGCTTATCTTCCATTGTTAATGAAATCCATTTAAGGTTCGTTTTTGTTATTGTTTTATGTTTTTCATCTCTTGTTTATTCTTGTGTTTCTATGTTCCTATTTTCTTTCTTCTATGTGTTCTCTAATGCCTTGTGAACAATGAGACCCAACTGCTTCGAGACTGCCTAGCCAACGAAGATCCCTTGATGGCTTATGGCGATGAACATCCTATACGCCATACTTGCAAGTCTTCCGAGAAAAGGTAAATCATCGCACGGATCAAAGGTAAGCAAGCTGAAGAGGTTCGTACGTGTTTTCTTTCTTTTCTTCCTTTAGTTTAGATTCACATCTTCCTAAATTCTTCTCTTCCACTTCACTGTAAAAACCACCCATTGTAAATACCACCATCATAACTAATAAAAAAGATAAAAACTTTAGAGAAACTTGCTTAACGCTTCCATCGCAGTCCCTCCCTGAGGATCACGACCCGCATAGCCTTGCTACCGCGGATTAGTATTGAGAACCTCGCACACCTTTAATTCTCAAATCTAATATTTTATATTTTGTGTGCAGGAAATTTCAGTCAACAGTGACGGTGCCACCTTCATGGTATCTTGATAGGGTTGCAAAGTTTTTGATATCCCAAGTCATGTGCCTTGAGCAACCACTATCAAGATACCAATGCTCCCTACGTCGTTGGTCTTTGGAATGTACCTACATCATTTAACAAAATCGTTGACTTTGGTACCCAAACTTTCTTGGGTCCTTAAATATTAATATTCCGAACCCAAACATGATTATGTGATGCATTTATTCTATCATAGCAAAGTTTAATCACATGACCCTTTCGGCCACAATATGTGCATGCATAAACTTTACCATATAAGAATGCATGATGAGTGTGTGAAGTGTGGACATGTTTAGGGTGTTTAGCATGATGTAATGGTTGTGATTTATGAACATGAGTGTGTGTAGCATGTGATTGTTTCTTTGGGATATGTTTCTTAGGAAACATAGCCTCTAGTCTAGTTTTATCAAATTCACATTTTTTTTAAAACATCTCCTAATGAGTCAATTTTCTTCTTTAACATGGAAATCTCATCTTTATCAACTAGTAGAAATTTACCTTTGCTATTAACTAGTAGAAATTTACCTTTGCAAGAATTTTTGTAGTTATCAAAATCCTTTTGTGTAGAAGCAAGTGTTGAAAATAAATCATCTTTTTCTTTTGTGAGAATAAAAACTTTGTGGTTAAGTGATTCATTTTCCTTTTTCATTTTTAAGTATTTCTTTTTGAGAAAATTATAGTTATGATATAGTTCTTCAAAAGCTTCTCCTAATTCTTCTATAGATAATTCACAATCATCAATAGATGTATCGGGGTTTACCTTGCTTGTGCTTTCATTGGCCATGAAGCACATGTTGGCGGTATCGACTTCCTCATCGGATTCACTTTCCGAATCTCAAGTAGCCTTTAAAGCTTTCTTCTTGTATGGCTTCTTGGAGGTGGAGGGTTTGCCTTTGTTTTTCGGACATTCCGCAACTATGTGACCCGGCTTCCGGCAATTGAAGCAAATGATTTTCTTCTCTTTTTTACCTTGCCATCTCCTTCTATATTAGAATTTGGCTTTGTTGTACATTCTCCGAACGTTCTTTACAAGAAGAGAAAGATCTTCATCATCCTCTTCCTCATCATCTTCGTCGGAGTAGGTGGAAGAGCTCGTGAAGGCGATTGCTTTCTTCTTTGGAGGAGTCATCTCTTCTCTTGCTTTTCTTTTCATCTCATGGGTTTTGAGATTCCCAATGAGACCGATGAGCTCCATTTCTTCCTTGTCATTGAGCTCCTTCAAAGTTGTGGCTTTGACTTCCCAAGATGGAGGGAGTGCACGGATGATCTTCCTCACTTTTTGGTCATTGTCAATCCCGTTACCTAAAGAAGAAAGACCGTTAGTAATCCTTGTAAATTTAGTAACCATATCATCTATGGTTTCATTCTCTTGCATGGAAAAGTTTTCATATTGGGAATGAAGAAGGTCAATTTGGCCCTCTTTACTTATGAAGCTCCCTCATGAGTAACTAGTAAGTGAGTCCAAATCTCATAAGCGGATTTGCAGTGAATGACTCTAGCAATATCATCGTCATTAAGAGCTTGAAGTAAGGCATAGTGTGCCCTAGCATTTTTTGACACTCTAAAAAAGATAAGATTCCTGACTGGCCTGAACAATGCCTAAACTTGTTGACATTTATAAAAGACAAGTGACAGACAAGCTAACGACCAGTTCTGTACCCATCTCCGAGGAACAAATCAATAACTTGGACTCTACTGATCCAGTGAAGCAGACAGTGAGCCCAGATCGTCTTTGAAGAGACCTAAGCAGGTCTAAAATGCTAAGATAGCTCAACACTTAGCATCGCATGAGCCCAAGGGGATAGCCTCGCCTGAGAGGCTAAGTTTGTCCAACTTCGAAGCCGTTCAAAGCTCTATCGGAGAGCTAACTTACAGCTTCGCCTGAAGTGCTCAATTAACTCCATAGAGAGTTAGCTGCGCTCGAAGCCATACACGTAAGCAGAAGGATGGTAGTTTCGCCACAAATGTTTATCCAGCTTTGCTGAAGAGCTTTCTTCTAACTTCGCCAGATGCTCCTTCCAGCTCCGCTGCGGGTCTATTATGGTCAACTTTTGACCAAACACATCTCCAGATGAGATCAAATCTTCAAGATCAAATCTAATCAAGATCAAATCTGAGATCAAATTTGGTAGTTGTTTACCGTAATCTCATGACTCTCCTAAAACAAGTAAGAAGATCAGGGGAGATCTTTTAATTATTTGGAAAGAATCAAAACAGATCAGGAGATCGACGCTACCTGCTATTCCTAACTTCGCAAAAGCTGATTCTAGCCTCGCAGCAAGGCTACTTTCTAGATTTAAACAGATTGACTCAATCTATTTTCAGATTTTCAAGAGACAATTATACCCCTGCTCTCCCTATAAATAGCCCACCAGGGGTACACGGAGAGGGACAGCACGCAAGAGGCGCATAAACATATGCATAGAGAGAGAGACGGCTAAACAGAGATCTATTCTCTTACTTCTAAGAATTTAGAGAACTACTTCTCTAATAAGGGTGCTGATACCCTAAGATCTTCCTCTCAAGGAGTCTTCGGAACCAGGCGAGAAGGAATTCTCAAGTGGAGGCAATTTCAGAAGTAACAAGAGGGTTCTACCAACCTTCTATTCTCCGATTCCCCGAGCCAGGCGAGAAGGGAATCCCATCGATCGATCGTCAAAGGGACAAAGTGGTCGCGCGCTGACCAGACTCCTATCGGCACACTTCTCCAGAACCTCAGAGGAGATCTACTTGTAATCTTTTAGAATACTTGTAATTTAGCTCCTCGATCCCTTTTTGTAAGTTTTTCCCTTTTGCAAAATCAATGAAAAATAAGATGGCAACTCCGCTGGGGAACAGATTCTCCACTACTGAGAATCAAGTGTTGCAATGCGAGGGACAGACCTTTGGGTCTACTCCTGAATTCAAGGAAGCCGGTGTAGTCAGAGCCCCTCTGGCTAAATCTTAGAAGCAAGTCTCTGTGAAGACAGATGAGGCTCTCTGCGAGCCTACCACGGTCCTCTGGCGCAACAAGGAAGCAGGCCCGCAATGCAAAAATCAGAATCTTGAGCCTGTTTTTGAAAACATAGTCGTTCATTTCGACCAGGGAAAATTCAAAGAACTCCTCTCTGGGGGTGGTTCAATGCTCCATGCACGAAAGCACAGAAAGGTCTCAATGGCCAAGGTTTCGGAGCAGAAACCGGAAGCAGAATCCTTCCAACACCTCTCAGCCTCCCGTGTGGCAAGTCAGGTCCCTGCGAACCTAAGTCTCCTTTTCCAAAGCAGATGGGGGGCCAAAGCAGAAGGCTCTGTATGAAGCTTCGGGCGTAGCTTCGCCACAAGTTTGTCCCTCTCGTAAAGAAAAAGGCAAGATGCCTGCCTGTTTCGACGAGACTATCAGCCGCGAAGTTACAATGACGATCATGTCTTCGTCTAATTCAGGAGCAGTAACTCCTCGCGCCAGCCTCGTTCTTATGAGCGAAGCTACTGATACAGTACCTCAGGGTATGCATGATGTTTGCATTCACAAAGTTGAAACCAAAGCGCCACAATATGCTAAACTCACTCTTTGTAGCGAAGCTAAGGGATTGCCCCTAAGTGCTGATAGCGGTGCTTATGAAGCTTCAGCGCCCAAGGGCATTTCCAAAGTTTTTAGCCGCAAATTGAGAGCCAAGGCACTATCTAGGGCTAATAACCTTCGCAGCAACATAGCGGATAAAGCACCACAGCGTGCCTCGCTCCCCAGTTCATCAAGCGCTAAGCTCGCCCTTCGCAGCGAAGCTAAGGGATCGTCCCTAAGTGTTGACAGCGGTGCTTATGCAGCTTTAGCACCCAAGGACATTCCCAAAGTTCTTAGCCGCGAAGCTAGAGCTAAAGCACTATTCAGTGCTAACTACCTCTGCAGTGAGGAAAAGAGCAAGGCGTCGCCCTATCTGCGATCCAACAAAGCTTCTGTGCTAAATCATTTGGCCCAACTGGGTCTGACTTGCGGGAATTCTTGACAAGCAAACGGAAGTCGGAATGTTTCCAAACTTCTCCCTCCTGTTGTCAACAAGTGGGATGTTAGTTGATGACAGTCCACTGCCAGCTAGGACCAATCCCCGCCACTCCTCCAGGCCAACGATCAGTCTTTGATCGACTGTCGGTGCAAGCTCCGGTGAAACATTGCAAAAGGAGCGTATCACGAGATCTGCCCTCTGCATCCGTTAACATGATCAGAAGAAGACAAGAACTGCGCAGGGGTAGACGATTGTCCCATGACACTCCTTACAGTTTCCCAGACCGGATTATAGCCCAGGCTTGGGCGAAGTCTTGGTTCGTGAAGAAGGAGTCTTCCGGAATACTAGATCTAGAGTTGCAATGCCCTACAGTTATGAACAGTCATCTTCCTCAACTGCAGTAATCTCACCAGAACCAATGAAAGGATTAGTCTAATGGTCTGATGAAGAGGACGAAGACAGTGGGTATGCCTCTTCGGCGACAGTCTGCTCGGTACGAACGGATAGAGTATCAGTGAATATGGCTGATAACGGTAATGATGACCTTCGTTGACGGTTAGAAGTTCAGGAGCAAACTTCCAAGACCCAGCAAGAAGCTTTGGACAATATCCAATAGATGCTCGCTCAACTCCTCAATAACCGGAATAACAATGATACCGGGAGTAACCATGATGAGGAAGAACATCTTAGCAATGAACAGCCAAAGATGGAGAAGTCAAAGGATGGTTCTTCTTTGGACGCTGAAGTCCTTAAAGGCATCCAGGCTCAAATCGCATCCCTAACTCAGAGGGATGAACTAAAGAAAGTAGGGGCAGTCCGTCCTTACCCGTTGGAATAGGATTCAGTACCATACCCACCAAAGTTCAAACCACTAACGTTACATACGTACGATAGTAAAAGCTCACCAAACCAGCACATCTACTATTTTTGGTCTAAGATTGGTAATATTATAGACAATGATGCTATCATGACTAGGCTATTCATTGGCACCTTAAAGGGGGTGCATTCAGCTGGTTCCGAAGTCTCCCTCTGGGCTCTGTCAATTCCTGGATCGACCTGGAAACTCGATTTCTTTCTCGTTTCTATGAGGATGATACCGAGGTAACCATGGATAAACTCCTCTCTACCGTACAGAAGAAGGGCGAATCTGTCGTGACTACATCGAGCGGTTCAGAAACTTGTCTCTCATGTGCCCAGCAGGAATGCCATTACCCATGCTCTTACAGACGTGCAGGCACAACTTCTTAGACCAAGTAGAGGATCGCATGGGGGCTGTCAAAGCCCATACGTAGAAAGAAGTGGTCGAGCAAGCTGAGATAGCCGAAAAGTCGGCTAAAAAGTTTGAATCATCCACCCCTAAAGGCAAATGGGGTATGAATAATAAGGGACATGGCGACATGGCACAATCTTCTCAAGCCAAAAGGAAAGAGACTATGTCCGTCGAATTATCAGGGGATGCTCAGTCAAAGGCCAAGAAGAGCGGCTTCAATAATCAGGAGTCTAAGTTTCTTCCGAAACAGTACTCCTTCAAAGACAATCAGGTGGTCACAATATTTCATTTACTCCACAAAGGGAATAAATTGAAGCTGTCGGATGCTCGATGTCCTAATGAAATAGGACGCACCAACGATCTCAAATACTGTCTCTTTCATAGGATGATTCATCATCCTACCGACAAGTGCTTTGTCCTCAAGGACAGAATTCAAGCTTTAATCGACGCCAGAGTCCTGACACTGAAGTCAGAGCAAAAGAAAGTCACTGCAAATATGTGACCCTCGAGTTCGGCAAAACCCCAAAGGTCACAGTTCTTGACGGGACCTTTCTGATTCCTGCACCATGACTGGAAATCAAACATCCTGTAGCTAAAACTCGAGAGAATAAGGGTCTTGTTCCCTTGATACTGGAGACAGGGAAAATTATGTGGATACACCCAGACCTTATCCAAGACGAACAATGGGATTCAAAAAAGTCCGAGTCGAAGGACAAATCTTGCAATGTCATCTCCATCTTGCCAGACGATGACAATCTTACAGCAGCTTCTCTCAGTGATTTCGAAGGAGAAAAGCACGCTTGCACAACGCGGGCTGATGTACTTCAGCCAACAGGTACTCGATCCAAAAAATCATACTTAAAACAGTATGAGAAAGCTACTGACGAGACACAATAGCAGACGACGTCAGCACAAGTACCAGCCCCCGCTTCAGTTCCAACCAAGGGAAAGGAGAAGCCAAGAGAAGTTCGATTCGACCATGTCCTGAAGAAGCCTTCAGGCCCAGGGCTTGACACGCACTTTCGTTTTGATATATTGGCCCAGCTGGCTAATATCCTGGCTCGTATTACCATACACGAGCTCCTTCGTCTCTTAAAGGAGACAAGAGAAGCACTCAGAGATGCACTGGCTAATTCAGAGTCATTCCTGACGTACATGCCAGAAATCCCTAAAGATGACGCCAAGTCTTCTTGCCCTGAATGCCATCATGTACAATCAAAGGTACCTGCCATTACCTTCACAGCAGAAGATATGCTCCTCAAGGATAATAAGTACGAACGACCTTCGTACTACACCGGATATATCGGTTCAACATATATTGAAAGGGTACAGGTTGATCCGGGGTCTGCACTCAGTATCATCCCCAAAAGTCTCCTCTACTTTCTCGGTATACCACTATATAGGTTGTCCGCAACCACTACTACAATATATGGTTTTAATATCGGGAGTAGTCATCCACTTGGGAAATTCGACTCCGTTGCCGAATCGGGAGCCAGAAGTCAGAAGTCATGGGTTATGTCATTGACGCTGACACATCATACAACTTGTTACTAGGACGACCGTAGATCCACGCCAACTGGATCGTTCCCTCCACTCTGCACCAGTGGTTCAAGTATGTTGAAGATGATGCAACAGTACGAACTATTTTTGCTGAGAAGCAACCATTCAAAGGGGTGAAAAATTACTTTACTGACGCTCTCCTGTATCAAGAGACCGGTGAAATATCGAAAGAATCACTGCTAGACGATGATGATAGTGGCAATGAGGCGGATTCAGAATCTGAAGCAGACATGTTAGCTATTTTCATTGGTGAACCAATTATAGCATGTCTTAATAATTCCCAATGTAACACTCTTTCTGAAGATGAGGGCGAATGGGTAATTAATGATAATATTTCCTTTGATTATCCTGTGAGTGTTGGATTGTTTGAATCCGTTACGGATAGCTCTCTGCACATGCCTTTACATAAATCAAGTGCATCCGGTACACCCATGGAATCTATAGAGGGGGCCGTTTTAGTGATCCCTCCATCCAAAGAGGGTCAGTTACCAATAATATTCGGTAAAGCCCAACCACGAGGACCCACAGCCACATATTCAAGTTCAAACTCGGACACCCCACAATTTTTCCATTATGCACGACCAGCGCACCATATGATGAAGAAATTGGGGTACAACCTGAAGTATGGGAAGGGCTTGAATTTCAGAAAAGGAAGACGTAGTTTGCTGCGCAACTTTGTGCCAAGAGGAAAACCTGCAAATTACTATGATAACACACGCAGGGGGTTGGGATACATTACACCCACACCGCTAGCAACGGTTCAATCTAATGATGACAAACCCATCCCATCACATTCTGCCTCTTCCTCCGAGTAGGACTCAGATGTCAGTGTGGGAATGATGTTCGAAAATCTTACCGTTAATATGACTTTAAGCAGTCAATTGGAGCTGGCAGAAGCTACTGATGAAGAACCATGGGCTTAGCAATTAAATCTGCAATGAGAAAAGCGATTTGAACAGTGTGAACCACCTACTGAAGACAAGGTGATTCAGGTCAACTTGGGTAGTCAAGATCACCCTAAACCCATCTTTATAAGTGAAAGCTTATCACTTATGGAAAAAGAAGAATTAATAATACTCGTCAAGGAGTATAAGAGTGACCGTCTTCGTGACTTGAGAACAATGTTCGACATAATGCGGGCTCATAAGCTGAAGATGAATCCGACAAAATTTTTCTTGGGGGTTTCGAGTGGTAAGTTCCTTGGGTTTATTGTTACATCAAAAGGATTTCATCTTGACCCAGATAAAGTCAAAACCATTCAGAGCATGCATCCACCAAGGATCTCAAAGAGCTTAGAGGCTTACAAGGTAGACTGGCTTATATTAGGAGATTCATCGCAAATCTCTCAGGCCGTTGTCAACCGTTCACCCGACTCATGAAAAAGGGTGCTTCCTTTGTATGGGATCAAGCTTGTCAGGAAGCTTATGAGGATATCAAGAGATATCTCACAAAACCTCCAGTCCTAGTAGCTCCTACATCAGGGAAACCATTCTTGCTTTATGCGAAAGCTATGGACCATTCTCTTGGTGCCCTGCTTGCTCAAAAAGACAACAATGGTCACGAACAGGCTATTTATTATCTGAGCAGGACTCTGATAGAGGCGAAATCTCGCTATAATCCTATTGAGAAGGAATGCTTAGCTCTCGTCTTTGCCGTTCAGAAGACATGACATTATTTGGTCGGCCAAACCATACTTGTCATTTTCAGAGTGAATCCTTTGTGTCTTCTCATGACGGAGCCAGGATCATTGAATTCAAGATTAGCTAAGTGGGCGCTTCTCTTGTCTCAATATGACATGCTCTTTATCCCTCAAAAGGCGGTTAAAGGCCAGGCACTTGTAGAGTTCTTGGCTGCTCATCCAGTTCCGGAAAACTCAAAACTTCATGAAGAGATTCCAGGTGAAGTCTTCGAATCTAATGTAACTTCAGAGGATGAAGTATGGCAGATGTTCTTCAATGGAGCATCACTAATAGGCCCTAAAGGCAGGATCATTGCCGGCGTGGGGGTTGTGTTTATCTCTTCGCAAAATCACGTCCTTCCAAGAGCATTCTCTCTGACGGAATCATGCTCCAACAATGTAGCGGAATACAATGCTCTACTCATTAGTCTTCAGCTCGCCCACGGAAGGGGAGTACGCTATCTTGAAGCTTACGGCGATTCAAAATTGATTATCAATCAGGTTAAAGGCGAATATAAGGTCCGTCACGAGGATTTAGTGCCTTATTATCACGCAGTCATCGAAATAGCTAATTGTTTGATGGCTTTTACATCGGGCACGTATCTCGATCTCAGAATACTAAGGCGGATGCTCTTACTGCGTTATGAACAACACTAACCTTACCAGTCGACACCGAGTATCACCTTACAGTGGCGACTCGACACCTTGTCTGCTCTAAAATATGTTAAAAACCAGATAGGTCTATAATATCTCGACGGATCTCGAGCCGAGAGATTGGCGATTTCCTTTCATCGACTATGCTCTACATGGTCTGCTGCTAGACAATTCTAAAGAAGCGATATCTATCAGACGAAGGTCTCTCCGTTTTTACTATGATCCAACTCTGAAGACACTTTACCGTCATTCATATGACGGTGTCCTCCTCCGTTGCCTTTCTAATTCAGAGGCACAGGAAGTGCTTAAAGAAGCGACGGCATATGTGGAGCGCATCAGCCAGGTTCAAAACTTAAAGACAGATTACATAGGCTTGGATATTATTGGCCAACCATGATAGCCGATACCATCCAATATGCACGAAGGTGTAAAACATGTCAAATTCATGCGGACTTCATACACCAGCCTCCGGGGTTGCTCCACCCAACTGTTGCTTCATGGCCATTTGAAGCATGGAGAATCGATGTCGTAGGGCCAATTAGCCCCTCTTCGACAAAAGGGTACAAGTTTATCCTGGCGATAACTGATTACTTTTCAAAATGGGCAGAAGTCATATCACTGGTTGAAGTCAAAACTTCCAACGTGATTAATTTCATCAAACACTATGTCATTCATCGATTCGGTGTCCCTAGGCAGATCGTCCATGATAACGGTCCCCAATTTGCAAGCCAGGTATTCTATCGGTTCTGCGATAAATACTGAATTCAGAATGTGGCTTCAACTGCTTATAATCCCGCCGCTAATGGTTTGGCGGAAGCATTCAACAAGACATTCATTAAGTTACTTAAAAAGTTCATCTCCTCGAATAAACGAGATTGGAATGAGAAGCTTAATGAATGTCTTTGGGCTTACCGAACCACGGTTCGGACCCCGACAGGCAATACGCCTTTTTTCCTGATATACGGTGTGAAGCAGTCATACCGTTAGAAATCCAGATGTCGTCATTGTGAGTCTCTTTACTGACTAAGATCACCTCAGAGGACAATGATCGGTTGCGTTTTCAAGAGCTCGAAGCCCTAGATGAAAAGCGGTTACAAGCTCAGCAGCACATGGAGTTATATCAAGCTCGGATCTCAAAAGCCTTCAATAAGAAGGTCAAATAAAGTGTCTTCCAGAAAGGAGATTTGATTTTAACCATCAGACGACCAATGATCATGAGCATAAAATCAAAGGCAAATTTCAGCCCAAATGAGTGTAATAGAAATAGTCTATTCAAACGGGGCATATCGCCTTATGACTTCAGATGGCGATTTACTCATGATGTCGATCAATGGCAAGTTCTTAAAAAAGTATTATCCTTGATTAAGAATCCTTCTCATGATCAAGTTAACATTACACCTCCGATCAAGACCTTCAAATTCAAGGTACGCAGAAGGAGCGCCCCTCTCTTCCTCCAAATGAGACCATACAACCATAAACTAGTAGGAAGTTGATCATACACTGGTTGTCTCAAAGAAGAATCAAGATTACACATGCGCTAACCATTTGATCCAACACCTTTAACGGTTAAGGATAGAGGAAAATGTTGGCCTTTAAGCCCAACATAAGTCCTCGACAACTCATCATGCTGAGAGGAATATCATGGCTAGCCCAACTCAAATGGTAGTCGGTAAAGGCATATCAAATCCGTTGACAGCTGAGGATTTGCTAAAAATTCTAAGGGACCTGTTCCCATTTGATTCCCTCTCTAAAATCACTTACCAATTTTCATCCATAGAATGGTAAGACCACATATAAAGAACGACCGATCCACTCGAATTACTGCTATGTTCAAACACCTCTAACAGTAAATGAATCTCTCGGTCAAGTTAATACTGCACTTTTAACCGAAATCGCTCATACCGCAAATCCATTTCACTGTTAAGTTAACATTAAACCTATGACAGTGATCTCCTCGTTTTTCTCAGTGAGAACGAAACCTTTTCATGCTATGTTTAACACTACACCTTTGGTATCCATTTCGCTGTTAAGTTAACATTAAACCTATGACAGTGATCTCCTCGTTTTTCTCAGTGAGAACGAGACATTTTCATGCTATGTTTAACACTACACCTCTGGTATCCATTTCGCTATTAAGTTACATTAAACCTATGACAGTGATCCCCTCGTTTTTCTCAGTGAGAACGAGACCTTTTCATGCTATGTTTAACACTACACTTAAACCTATGACAGTGATCTCCTTGTTTTTCTCAGTGAGAACGAGACCTTTCCATGCTATTTTTAACACTATACCTCTGGCATATCTTTTTGTCAAGTTAACATTACACCTCTGACAAATCGCTTTCCGAATTCCTACGAAGTTCTTTTTGTCACGTTAACATTACACCTCTGACATATGATCTTCTATGGAATTCATTTCCTAGCTCCCCAGCAAGTTTCTGAGTCCCACTCAGTCTTTGGTGGACTTTTCGGGTTGTCACGTTAACAATATAACTCTGACAATTTCTTCCAAATCGCATCCAAATTTTGAGCTTGGTGGCTTCTCAATCGGTTATGTCATTGCGACCTCTGAACCGGCAGATAGCCAAGTCTCATCTTGCAGTCCGGCAAGGACTATTTCTTTGTTATTATATGACAAAATTTTGAGTTTGGTGGCTTCTCAATCGGTTACGTCATTGCGACCTCTGAACCGGCAGATATCCAAGTCTCATATTTCAGTCCGGCAAGAACTACTTCTTTGTTATTATATGACAAAATTTTGAGCTTGGTGGCTTCTTAATCGGTTACGTCATTGCGACATCTAAACCAGCAGATATCCAAGTCTCATCTTTCAGTCCGGCAAGGACTATTCTTTTGTCATCATATGACAAAATTTTGAGCTTGGTAGCTTCTCAATCGGTTACGTCATTGCGACCTCTGAACCGACGATAGCCAAGTATCATCTTTCAGTCCGGCAAGGACAATCCCTTTGTCATTATATGACAAATTTTGAGCTTGGTGGCTTCTCAATTGGTTACGTCGTTGCGACCTCTGAACCTGCAGATAGCCAGGTCTCATCTTTTAGTCCAATAAGGAGTATTTTCTCAAATGGCTGCAATACAACTTGAAAGTAAGAATTCAGAAGATAAAATAAGTTGGAAATACAACGGGGAAGTCAAAATAAAAGCACTTTTTATTGATTCCGAAAGAGGGATACATGAATGCACAGATTATAAGCTACGACGGTGCTTCATAGGACTTGATCTGTTCTTCAAGAATGGCCAGCCTTGTCTTCCTCTCTTCAGCAGCCCTGATAAGCGCCTGCGACCTCAACTCGGCCTCATTAAAGCTCGCCATCTGGGCCAAAAGAGCTTCAATTTCAACCAAGGTTGCCCTCTGTGCTAGCTTCTGCCGCAAGACTTCATCATTCTGGGCCTTAAGCTGCTCAAGCCGGGCAGTCTCTTCAAGACGCACTGGTTCAGCCTTGGATAAAAGAAGATTAGCCTTTCTGATCATTTCCTTAGCCTTTTCAATTTTATCCTCAGCGTTAAGAAGAGCACTACTAGAAGCGTCTATGGCATCCCCGAGCTCAACTTTCCTTATCTCCAAGGATTTCAAATCAGAAGAAATTGCCTTAGCAGCTTCTTGAGCGACGAGATGAGCTTCATGCATCTGAGCAACAAGATGTGCAAGCTATTCATTAACTGAATGGTCCAGATCTAAATGGCTAAGACGGCGCCATTCGTCCATATCCCTCTCGAGTCTGTCTACCAGAAGCTCCAATGTGGCGGCCTGGTCATCCCCTCCAAAGTCTTGGATACTGTCAATGCTTCAGGAGAGAACCACCTTTAAAGCAGAGAATGAGGTAGTCGAGCCCTTCAAGACCAAAGCAATGGATTGCTTCAAGCTTTTATAAAAGCTGTCGACTAACTCAGCCACGAATTCGTTCTCGGCCTCAATTACTCCTGGCAAACGAGCAGCCCCTGAAGACAGAGTTTCCACTGGTTTCACTGGCATAACCATGGAATAATAGAAGCACTAGCTGCAGCAACACGAGAGGTCATCGGTGATCTCGGAGGAGTCCTCATCGAGACCAATACACCAGCCACAACTGAGGTAGGACTAGTGACTATTTCTGAGAGGGCTGGCTTAACTACCAATGTTGGAGAAGTAGGACTGGTAATCACCTTCAGCTCCGCGCCTGGCAAGATAGGCGGCACTGGCGAAACTAATGGCATCTCACTCACCGATATAGTTGGAAGTAAGGTTGGTTCCACAACTACCGTTCCCTAAATTTCATTTCCTCTGGCTGGTTCAGGCTGATAAGAGGGCAACCCGTGATACAAGGCATCCAACTTAACAGCATCCGTCGCGATCGAAGCACTTGCTTCCCCCTGGTTCCCTCAGGAAGACGGATTGGCTCTCCTGAAGTCGATGCACCCAAAGGTGGAACGCCTACAGTAAGACTTTGTTTAAGCAAGGCATAATAAATAGAAGGAGTCAAAAGGTCAAAACACTACCAAAAGATGATGTCGCCTCAATCATCTTGACGGCTGCATCAGTCCCTGCAAGCTCCATTGGAAAATCTTTGGCAGAATTAACACGAATGGCCGGCCCACCTTCACTTGCCGAACCCTCCGTGTTCCACCCAAAAGAGTTAGAAGCTACGGGACTTCCTTTTGAAGTCCTAGCATTCGAAGGACCTACATCAGCGACATCACCTCCAGGCTCTTTCGAGACAGCAAAATAGCCAGCTTCATCGCCTTCTCTATAAGTGAACAGGGGATCATAATGCTCCCCCTATTCTCTGGCAGCCTCAGCTCTCGGGCTTCTCACCGCCTCAGTTCCTGAATCATAAAGTAAACAATGAGCTATATGGAACACACAAGAAGTATATTACAAGAACGGAGCTGATCTTACCCAGGTCCGGAGCAGCTTTACCAGTAGTCTGCTTAGGAGCCGACAACCTAATGACTAATAAGGCAGAAGGAGGAGGCACTGCAGATGATTTACCCTCTGCAATAACCGTAGGAGCATAGCGACGAGGTTTATTCTCTACCCACTTCCTAGGAGATCCACCCTCCCACTTTCGCTTGAAGTGGACGTCAGGATCTTCTTCCTTCGCTTCTTTTACATCAACATGTTCCATGGGGGCCGTGCCTACCCACCAGAAGTAGTTGTTGGAGCCTCAACACCTGTACCCGCTTCAAAGTGAGGACTTCCTGTATCCGAGGCTTCGCTATCATCAACAATAATGAATTCCCCAAGGCCTGGAACACGGACCCTCTTACCCTCGCTCTTCTCAGTGACCTTTCACTTCAGCCACTAAGAGATTAACTTCACACCAAAGGAATTAATAGAAAATCCAGTGGGTGTGGAGTTCGAAGTTCTATACCACTGGCAGAATCCCAGGGTCGTCAGGAGGTTCAGAGTCCTTAGTGGCATGCACAGTCGCGCCTCAGTATAGCCAGCAATGAAGAACCGCCAGGCACGAGCTCCATCGATGAGGCTCCCTATAAAGGCCAGACTGCTGTTTGGATTACTTACATATAGTTGGTCATACCCAAACTGACGGGCAAACCGATTCGGAATATAGGGCTCTAGGTAACAGGTGTCCCCACTTCTATACAACAAGTGTGATGGCCGGATGCTGACTAGCCATTCGAAGACTCCCCGACTCAATGACGTCTGCCCTTCTCCTACACCTTGAATTCTTCACCATAGCCTGCATCGTGAATATAGGGGAAGTATCGGAAAAGGCTATTGACGTCATGACGGCACAGCAGTTTACGGACCGCAGCCACATAAGTCCGTGACCATGAGCACCCCTCAAATCGAACGGAGAAGCGCCATGCGAAAACCTTCTGGAGGCTCCTCTCCGGCCTGGATAATGGAAGGGCAGTGAAGGGAGAACCATGCCATCAAATAAGTATATGGCAAACCTTTTCTGGGGTTTGGTCCGTCGCGAGGCAGGATAGTCTCCTTTCCCCGCTTCGTTGCTGGTGGCCTACAGAAAGCCTCCGTCAATCCACGAAGGCCTCTTTGAATACAGCACACCATGGCTGAAAGAAGTCCAAGAGAACGACCATGGACTAGACGAACGACAGGCAATAAAACAGTCGGATGAATGATATCGCCAGACGAAGATGGCACCACACATCTCTTTAACCAGACCGTTAAAAAACCAGCCAGAAGTGCCTTTCAGGACATCGGTCGACGAGCCTGGTGGTGAGAACTCCGAAGAATATTGCCTTTCTCATAAGGTTTGTTATCTTCTTCTAGAATTAAATCCCCTTGAGAGTGCTCTTACATCCGGCGAAAGATGTCTTCATCTATAACTCCACAATGAGTTGCTTCAGGAGTAACTTTCAGGTCAGGGAATAAATAATTTTTCCAACTCTTCAAACCGCATGAAGCTCCCTTATGACTCCCATGCATACTGGAGCAAATGTAGAGGTGGCACATCAATTCCTGGTAAGTCTCAAACAAGGCGGGCTCCTGCTTCTCCAGAAGTGCCAATTCCGCCTCGCACGGAAAATATTTTTCATATGGGAGAGACTCCAAAGGCAAAGCAGAGACTTCCCACATCTCATGGAGAGCCATGCCAATTCGCCAATAGGGGTGAGGAAGGTTCCTGTAGCCGGGCAGTACAACTCAAAGATGGCGTAGAAGTTCTCTACGCTCATCTGAATGCCATAACAGGTCGCCCTGATGGCCTCGTAGAGTCCCAGCCTCTCCAAATCCTCCTCAAAATGAGCAAGGAAATATAGAGTCAAGTCCCTCCACCATGCCTTGGGAGGGTGAATCCACCCCGGAGTCCTGAAATCAGTGGCTAGATAATTGCTACTAACCTTAAAGAACTGTTTTCTAAAGATCTGAGCCACTGTGGGATTTTCTCCCACTGGGATATCCGGAAGTATGTTCCTAGGATGAAGACCCAATATGCAGCGAGGAGGACCCGTCCTTGTGTAACCGGGGGATGTAATTATCAACTTCCCTACGTGAACGGAATCAGTAGTTCGCGCACTTGCCACTGCATCTTTCGAGCCCTCATCACACATTGAAAGAAGGATAAGGGAAAATGCCGCTTGCTAGATGGGAGATAGTACTTCTCACTATCCAATTTGAAAACCCACTGACCCTCTCTGGCTAGCAGCTAGTGATTATTGTCTGGCACTGCATCTCCGAACGTGAAGTCGGGCTTTCGATAGATTCTTCGGTCGGAATCTTCAAGGGGAGCAGTAGTTAAGATGCTCCTCATGGTGCGCTGACCCTAGTATGAATAAGTGCATCCCGAGTAGGAGAGCTTCGCTCGCTGAATAGTGAGGCCTGCCCTTGAAACTGCAGGCTGACGTTGCCATCTAGCCCCTGGCTGTGCCAAAGAGACTGTTCAGAGGACCAGGAGTATAGTGCACTGCAAAAATAAGGAGAAACTATAATTAGTTCATCAGCCAAACGAGAGCTAAAACAAGAATATAATTTTTGTTAAGGCATAGCTTCGCTCTCCGAGCGAAGCTGGCTTAACAATAGCTTCGCCCAGAAGCTTAGCTTCACAGCTGCAGCTTAACTCCGCACTCCACACGAAGGCAGGAGGCAGAAAAATATCCAAGTGTTAGCTTCGCACTGGAAGCTTGACCTCGAATAACAGAACGCGACGAAGCCCCAGGGGCTAACTTCGTCAGAAGGGTACTGCTGCCTAAAAATTATTTTAAAGGCACTAAGGTCCTTTTCAGTTACACTCCAAAGGTTAACTTCGCAGCCTATCATTTAATAGGATGTGAACGGCATAAGGGATAGCTTGAAGAAGAAGACCCTTCGGTTTTAAGATTCCTAATCAAGAAATCAAGGGAAATTTAGGGAATTGAACTCCCTAAGATCACGAGATCATGATTGATCGTTCTGAATTCATCGGAAGATAGCCAGAAATTAGCTTTAAAAGAGAGATGAAAATCTCTGATCAAAAGGGAAAGATCCCTACCCGCGATAGGTCGCTCATGACCGGAGGAGGAGGACTCTCTATCGTAGAGGTTACAACCTCTTTTCCTGCCCATCTTTTGGGAGCCATCGGAGAACTGAAGAAGAAGTTCTTAAAATTCCAAATGAAGGAGGAAGAAGAAGAGGAGTCAGAGTGCTCTGAAAATTCAAAGAGAAGTGGTGCCTTCTCTTTCAGCCCGATCAGGCTTGTATAGGCTGATGATTGCCTAAAAACCCTGCCTCCTCGAAAGGAATGCAGGCAGTCATTTCAAATTAATTTGAAACGGTGCATAAAGCGCCTTCCCGAGAAGCGTTACTTCAGCCCCGCTAAGGGCTAACTCCGCCGTGAGTCCAATGTTGACTTAGCACGACGCTTGAATAACTTCACTGAGAAACATGCCTTAGCTCCGCTAAAAGTATATTTCTAGCTTCGTGGAAATTCCGTGCTAGCTTCGCCAGAAACTGGCTCCTGACTTATTTGAAAATTTGTCTTCAGCTTCGCCGGAAGCTTAGCTCAGCTAAGAGTTCTCATTTCCTCCTAGGGAAAAGACTTGCCTAAGTTGGTCCACTTCAGGTGTTCTCGAGTCAAGAAGGAGAAAAAAACAAAGCAGATAAACAGCGGAAAATAGATCTTTTATTGATTCAAAAGGAAAGATACATTGGCGCTACATCAAGGTGGTTCGTATAACCGAATCATTGCTCCAAAGGCATACAAGTGGTCCTATCTACTTCTAAGCCAAACTAATTGGACACGAAAGGTTTTCCTCCTGCACAAGGCTGTAATCCTTCGCATAATGGTAGGTTTTGCCATCAAGAGGCTGGATCTTCTTTGATGAAAATTGGCAAAGGACCGGTTGCCACCAGAAAGCCGGATCTTCTTTGATGAAAATTGCCAGAGGAAGGATCTCAGACCTTACAGGTGACATCCGCTTTCCCGAAGTGGATCATCTCGAATAAGCAACTACCAGCCCCTTCTCGAAGTAGATCATCTCGGATAAGCGACTGCCAACCTCTTCTGGGAACACGCATCAGCTGCCCCAGTTTGTTCCTCCTACTTAGGATTAAATTTAAACTGGAAAATCAAAAGGCAAGTTTCTGGTCTCTTTCATTAAGATGAAAGACTGGCAAGCACAATTCACTGCAACGCTAGATGGGCAGCAGATTAGCAGTAAATCAAAAGAAAAAATGCAAGAATGGTGCGCTAAGTCAAATCCTTTAGGTGAATCAAATTATATCCGATTCAGTTGCGCTTTAAGGATGGATTTCAGTTAAGCAGAGGATAGCCTCGCTTGCACAGTAATGATGGGCTAGCTCAGCATAAGCCAAGTCTTAGCCTCGCCTATATGGCTAAGCCAGACTGATTCAGGGGGACACAGTCTTAGCCCCACCTATATGGCAAGACTGGCTCAAACTTGAAGAGACTAAAACCCATTTCTTGCCTATATGGCAAACTTAACAGGCAAGCATGAAATGATCTTTCTTTGATCAAGTGAAAATGATAGCTTCGCCGAGAAGTTGGGAAATAGGGCTGAAGCCCTTCTCCGTAAATCAGTCAGATACAAAATAAAGAGCAAGGGAAATCAATCCCTGAAGTAGCTGGTAAAGCTGAAATTAAGGGAAGTAAGCTTCCTAAAGTTGCTAAAAGTCTTTGGATAACCAAAGCTCACCAGTTCAAAGGACAACCAGGAGAAGTCATGAGCAGAATGTTCCCTTGAAGAGGACTTCAAGAATCCTATTTATATGCCTCATAGCCTGATCGCACCACCGCTGCTTCAAGCTTAGAAGCGCGAGTGAATTTAAGGCATTTACTAAGCCTTGAGAAAGGGAATAGTCCCCCTCGGAAATGCACGAAGAAGCAATGATCTTCCTCGTTAATGCAAGAGAGGTTATTCTAACCTCGAAAAAGGGGCAATCCTTCTTATAACTAGCCAAAAGACAGTTAGCCTCGGGAAAGGAACGACGTTCCAAAACCAATTTGAAGCGAAACTACTTCGGGAGGCTCGAACGCGAAGCTACCCAGAATCGCGAATTTACACGATTCCTCGGCGAACTTATTCCAATCCGGAAGCAAAGCGAAGCTGAACTTAACCACCATTGCGATGTTCGTACTTCACATATCATCAATCAAAACAATTCAAAGTATTTCGAAGTCTGAACCATTCCATTGCAGACTTTCGAAAACTTTGAAGGGGGTCTTGTTGACACTCTAAAAAAGACAAGATTCCTGACTGGTCTGAACAATGTCTAAACTTGTTGACATTTATAAAAGACAAGTGACAGACAAGCTGACGACCAGTTCTGTACCCATCTCCGAGGGACAAATCAGTAACTTAGACTCTACTGATCCAGTGAAGTAGACAGTGAGCCCATATCGTCTTTGAAGAGATCTAAGCAGGTCTAAAATGCTAAGATAGCTCAACACTTAACATCGCATAAGCCCAAGGGGATAGCCTCGCCTGAGAGGCTAAGTTTGTCTAACTTCGCCTTGAAGCCGTTCAAAGCTCTATCAGAGAGCTAACTTACAGCTTCGCCTGAAGTGCTCAGTTAACTCTACAGAGAGTTAGCTTCACTCGAAGCCACACACGTAATCACGCAGAAGGATGGTAGCTTCGCCACAGATGTTTATCCAGCTCCGCTGAAGAGCTTTCTTCTAACTTCACCAGATGCTCCTTCCCGCTCCGCTGTGGGTCTGTTATGGTCAACCTTTGACCAACCAAATCTCCAGATGAGATCAAATCTTCAAGATCAAATCTAATCAAGATCAAATCTGAGATCAAATTTGGTAGTTGTTTACCGTAATTTCATGACTCTCCTAAAATAAGTAAGAAGATCAGGGGAGATCTTTTAATTATTTGGAAAGAATCAAAACAGATCAGGAGATCGACGCTACGTGCTATTCCTAGCTTCGCAGAAGCTGATTCTAGCCACGCAGCAAGGCTACTTTCCCGATTTAAACAGATTGACTCAATCTGTTTCCAGATTTTCAAGGGACAATTATACCCCTGCTCTCCCTACAAATAGCCCACCAGGGGTACATGGAGAGGGACATCACGCAAGAGGAGCACAAACACACGCATAGAGAGAGACGGCTAAACAGAGAACTATTCTCTTGCTTCCAAGAATTTAGAGAACTACTTCTCTAATCAGGGTGCTGATACCCTAAGATCTTCCTCTCAAGGAATCTCCAGAACTAGGCGAGAAGGAATTCCCAAGTGGAGGCAGTTTGAGAAGTAATAAGAGGGTTCTACTAACCTTCTGTTCTCCGATTTCCCGAGCCAGGCGAGAAGGGAATCCCATCGATCGCATCGTCAAAGGGACAAAGTGATCGCGTGCTGACCAGACTCCTATCGGTACACTTCTCCAGAATCTCAGAGGAGATCTACTTGTAATCTTTTTAGAATACTTGTAATTTAGCTCCTCGATCCTTTTTGTAAGTTTTTTGTTTTGCAAAATCAATGGAAAACAGCATTAGCGTCAAACTCTTTCGTGGCAATGTCGGACCAAGTGTTCTCATCACCAAGGGGTGCGCTAAATGGTTTAGTCACCGCCTTTGCAACCCGGCTCCCTAAGGATTGCAAAAACACGGTCATCTTAACCTTCCATATGAGAAAGTTAAGGCCATCAAACTTGGGTA
The DNA here is from genome assembly GCA_038442645.1 of Agave tequilana. Taxonomy (NCBI): domain Eukaryota; kingdom Viridiplantae; phylum Streptophyta; class Magnoliopsida; order Asparagales; family Asparagaceae; genus Agave; species Agave tequilana. The sequence continues at coordinate 106,550 of JAVJIF010006610.1, read as the reverse complement.
GGGTCTTAATTCCTTCGGCCATTTTTACTAAATGTATGAGGATGACATATGAATAGAGTGATTAGCAATATAGGATCTCTCTAAGGATGTTAAGCTAAGAACCTAGAGACCAAAGCTCTGATACCAATTGAAAAACACCTAGAGGGGGGTGAATAGGTATTAATGCTAATCTAATGATCTTTTTAAACAACTAAGTATAAATGATGCAAGAGGTCACTCAAAACAAGAAATTGAAGCCGAATTTCCCGTGAAGGGCTCTAGAACTTCTCCTCTTTGATTCCTCTAGATTATGAGTTGAGACGCGTAATTGCTTTCTTGTTGAAATGAGTAAAGCTGGAAATGCAAGTAAATGAAATGAGGGCAATAATGAAGTGCAAGCAAGTGGTGTCACAAGATAGAAATGTAAAGCAATGAAAAGCAATAAGGAAACCAATCGTAAACACAAGTAATTTGTTTCGAGGTTCGAGCCACTGCTCTACGTCCCTGCCTTCACCATTGTGAAGGATTTCCACTAAATCCACAAAAGGAATTTTTACACCAGAATCTTTACACCCAAGGGGATTACAATTGGTCTACACAAGACCGGAGTACCCAACTCCAACCAATCCAACCTCTACACAAGAGGGATCTCAACACAAGAAAATACAAGTCACTTGGTAATCAAAAGATCACAAACTCTCTCTTACAACTTCGTATAGAGTGAAGATGATTTTGGCTTAAGAAGTGAAGTGAGAAAATTTTTCAATTGTAAAGAAGTAAAAAGAGCTTGTAAACTAACTGAAAACTTTTGTAAATGAAAGAACTTAGAAAAGCAATGCAAGTAAACTTTCTTCTCCTTTGAAAAACTTGAAACAATAGGAATTTTTCTTGTATCAAACAAATAGCCAATGACCTCTATTTATAGGGAGAGAATTCATTTCATCCATAATGAATACTAGGTCATAAGGGTAGAGTTTAGCCACTAGGAAATCAGTAATAGGTATAAGAATTATAAAAAAACAAAACAGATTTCAAGAAAGAGTCGTTGGGCACTTTTGAAGGCTGTCGGTCGACCGGGCCGGTCGACCGGCAAGCCACATGGCAAAAGAGCCGTTGGCTTTGATCGACTGGTCCGGTCGACTGCAGGCTAAACAAAAGAAATTTTTAAACTGTCGGTCGACGGGCCGGTCGGCCGACAAAACCCGAGACAAAGGGTCTTACAGTCGGTCGACCGGTCGGTCGACCGCAAGGTCTGTCGGTCGACTGGCAAACATGCAAAGATGTGCACACCCAAAGCCACAAGGCCCGGTCGACCGGACGGTCGACCGATCTGGCCTGAAATAGGTCCGGTCGACCGCCCGGTCAACCGTAAGGCGTTAAACATATTTTTAAAGAAGGAATTTTGAATTTTGAATAATTTTTGAAATATTTTTAAATGGTTGAAGTTTAAGTATCATGCTATAGAGGATGAAATACATGTTTTAAACTGGATATAAAAATTTGAAATATTTTGAGACATGTATATCAATCAATCATGCACCTAAACCAAATAACCAAAAAAACTTGTATTTGAAAAGTGAATATGTGTGTGTGTTTTCTTAAGCACAACTTATCATATCCCACTCTTTATGTAACGGTCTCAGCCTCTAATAAACAAGATTAGGCCTAAAACACCAATTATCTCCAATACTCTTATAAAAATTTTGGCAGCATCATCCTTAATATTTCATTAGTTCCCACCTACAATAACCAACAATTTCGGCTCCAAGGCCTACTTAATCCCACCAAAGATTTCGGCCCACACGGCCTACTTATCATACCACATTACACCAAACCTTAACTATATACATATGCCATAACTTGCATCCTCCATCGCAAACATATATCTTTTCATCACAATATCACAAATGTTAACTTTCCAACAAATCATATTCCCACACATGGCCATCTTTCGAAGTTCATGAACATTACATACCAACGGAGTCCACAATCCAAAACATTACAATACACAAAAGCCCTTAGTTTCAAATACTATAAAGACAATTATACATCGAGTACATCCCAACAGGTTTTCCACAAGAAAAAGGACTTCAGTAGAGTCCATACAAACATATAAATATAATAAGAGTAAGTCAAAGTGATACAACTACATGCCATACAATCCATAACTTAACTCTTGCAGTTAGAGTGGTCCCTTGCCCTTATCCAAACCTGAAAAGATGGAGAGAAAATAAAATGAACTCGACAGTTCAATGAGTAAACCATGCCATAGGGTGTTGATATAAGACAAGAATTTTAAAAGGAGGAAATTTACCATGAAGTCCATGAGACAATAAAATTTTCTAATCTAACTTACTTGTTCAAGGCTACATACATTTGTAGTCTACATGTCTTCACTATCAAGAGTTGCATTCCGTTATATCATGACACAAGTGAAATATTTGCATGAATACGTGTGTAAATTTTCGTGGATTAGTCCTTCCACATCAACTCGGCTAACTACATACATAATGTGACATTCTAGGTTAACACAAGTATTACCAATATAGAATGAAACTTGACCGTTCACTAATACATGCCATTCAAACTAAATGTAATTCCCCGCCTTCCACCTCCTACCGGCTCCCGCCCGGCCCCTTCCTCCTTTATAATTCGTATATAATCAAACATATAAATTTTCCCGTCTTCCCCCTCCTACCGGCTCCTGCTCGGCCCCTTCCTCCATTTATGTATATTCATAATGATATGTCAAATCCCCGTCTTCCCCCCTCCTACCGGCTCCCACCCGGCCCCTTCCTCCTTTTATAACAAATGCATCATGCAAGGTTAAGTTATAATATTCATAACAAGCAATTTACAACTAACTTACACGTCATGCCCGAAGATGATGTGCAACAATAAGAAAGAAAATATGTGCTTGGGGGTTTCCCCAATATCATAGTAACGTCATAACACGCCACATTCAACCCGTATGAATATATGCATTATCCCCATATACTTGCTAATACTTAGCACAATGCTATATTATAAGGAGGGGTCTTCCCCCGTGCACTTTAGTGAGATAAAGTATGATTCAAGTTAATCGATCGACAATTATGGAGTGATATTGGTACGAATCCTAGACCTCACATATGCATCATAACACTTTTATTTATGAAGAGTCAAGGTTATGCTATATACATATCAATTTGGCTATCATGAGATTGGACAAGAAAAACAGCGAATTTAATTGCTAAATTGGCTCACTTAGGCATAATTAGTATGCTAGAACATATATTCTACACATGCATTTCATATCCATATGATGTAGAGACACAACAACTATGCAATATTCATTAGATTTCATTCAACCCAAGGATAATCATCAAAACAGCGAATTTATATGCAAAATCATCTCATTTAGGCACAATTAGTAAGCTAGAATATGTATATCACACATGCATATCATCACAACACAATATAGAGGCACAACAACTAGGTAATACCCATTAATTTCATCTACTTTGAGGATATCACAAAAACAGCAACTTACACCCTTCTGGGTTACCTATACATAATCAAAATTTCTACTTTTCTAACCTTGATAGAAAATATAACCCTAATAGTTAGGTTTACTCACCTTGATTTTTAGATCTGAAAACAGTGAGCTGGGTCTCAAGAAATCTCTTCTTGGAAGTGCTAGATCTTTCCCCAATTCACCAAGAATCTCCCACCTCCAAGATCCGGCCTACCCCTTCCAGGATTGCCGCGTTTTCCCCTTCCTTGCCGCAGTTCTGCGGCAAGATAGCAGCACCTTGCGTGCTTCTGTGGCTGCGCTTGCTGCGCGCGTGCGTCTCTTCCTCTCCTCCCGTGTAGCCTTAACCCAGGGTTAAGAGAAGTTGGGATTTGGGGCTAGAGAGGTGTCCTAATCTCTTTTCTTCAGATTTTTAGAGAGGAGATGAAAGGGTGGATAGGGTTTCAAGCTCTCCACTTGAGAGAGGAGAAGTTTTTTTTTTCAGAAATTAGGAGAGGATGAAGATGAGGGTAAATTTGGTAGTTAGCTAACTTGTGTGCAAGTTACAAGGTGGAGGAGCTCTTCTCATGTTGCCACTTGGCCAAGCTCCTCTCATGTTGCCACTTGGATTCCCAACCTCCAATGAGATCCTAGCCATTGATCTCTCCTCAAGCATGCACACCTACCCTTAATTAGATACTTAGGGTAAAACTAGGTTGGTTAAGGGAAAATGAAAGGTTAGGTAGCAATTTATGCCCTATCTCACTCTTGTTAAGTTGCTAATTGGTCCAATAACATGTGTACATAAGCCTTCATGTCATATTTTCCTAGTCACCACAACCAATAGTTAATAAAAACTTTTGAAAGGGAAGTGTGTCACCTAATTAAGTTTAAAATTGTTGCTATTGAAATATGGAGGGTAATTACTTTAGATAATGCCCTTAACAAAAATCCTTAATAATTAAGATGAGGAGAAATTTGGTAAATCAAAATTTTGATTGTTACATTTCTCCCCTCCTAAAAGAGAGCTTCGTCCCCGAAGCCTGACGTACCTTGAAAAAAATTGTGGATAATTATGCTTCATCTCTTCCTCTGGTTCCCAGGTAGTTTCTTCAATCTCTTTACTTCTCCATAAAACCTTTACTAAAGGGATTGCTTTGTTTCGCAGTTGTTTCTCCTTCCGGTCTAGGATTTGAACCGGCTCCACTGTATATGACAAGTCTTCTTGGAGTTGCAGTGGTGAGTATTTAAGAACATGGTTCGGATCTAGTACATACTTTCTCAATTGGGACACATGAAATACGTCATGTATTTTCTCAATCTCTGGTGGTAAGGCTAACCGATAAGCCAGAGGTCCAATTCTTTCTAGTATTTCAAAGGGCCCAATATACCGAGGGTCTAACTTATTCTGTTTGCCACCCCGTACCATTCCTTTTATTGGTGATATCTTCAAGAAAACTTTGTCGCCTTCTGCAAACTCCAAGGGCCTTCGGCGCCGATCCGCATATGTCTTCTGTCTACTCTGGGCCGCTTTCATTCTCTTCCTTATTATCCGGATCTTCTCCGTTGTTTCTTGAACTATATCAGATCCAAACAGTGTTCGGTCACCCATCTCTTCCGAATAAATTGGAGATCTGCACTTTCTGCCGTACAAAGCTTCAAATGGTGGCATCCCAATAGTGGATTGATGACTATTGTTATATGCAAACTCCACTAATGATAGGTATCTCTCCCAATTGCCCCCGAAATCCAACACGCATGCTCTCAGCATATCTTCCAGTATTTGAATGGTTCTCTTAGACTGCCCGTCGGTTTGAGGGTGCGCAGCCGTACTTGGGTGTAGCTTGGTGCCCAGAGCTTGGGATAAACTGATCCATAGCCTTGACTGAAACCAAGGGTCACGATCTGACACAATTGTCTCAGGAACTCCATGAATCCTGATTATCTTCGGAGGTAGATCTGGGCTAATCTATCCATCGAATAGTTTATTCGGATGGGTAGGAAATGAGCGGACTTTGTAAGTCGGTCGACTATCACCCATATGGCATCATATCCTTGAGGGGACCTAGGGAGTCCTGTCACAAAATCCATAGTAATGTTGCTCCACTTCTATTCAGGGATTTGTAAGGGCATGAGGAGTCCGGAGGCTTCTTGTGTTCAGCCTTAACTTGTTGGCATATCAAACATCTCTGCACAAAATTAGTTATATCCTTTTTCATTCCTTCCCACCAAAAGTTTGCCCGTAAATCCTGATACATCTTGGTTGTTCCAGGATGTGCGGTGTAAGGGGTGCAATGGGCTTCAGTTAAAATTCGCTCCTTGAGCTTAAAATCTGGAGGTACAATTATTAGGTTTCCCTTTCTCAACAACTTCTTAGAAATGGTAAAGTCTTGGGTTTCACCTCTTTGCACTCTTTCAAAATCTTTAGCTATCTGGTCATCTTTCCTTTGAGCTTCCTTGATTTCTTCATAGAGGTCGAAACCAATACTAACTTGATTTATCTGGTTCATTCCATACCGGGGCCCTCTTATTTGAATTTCAAGTTGCATCCTTTCCATCTCCCTTAACAACTCCGATTGCTGGGTTAACAATACCGCTAAGGATCCTCCAGACTTCCGACTCAAAGCGTCAGCCACCACATTGGCCTTCCCAGGGTGATAATGAATGTCCAAGTCATAATCCTTCATCAACTCCAACCATCTTCTTTGGCGCATATTCAATTCCTTTTGGGTGAAAATATATTTTAGGCTTTTATGATCTGTATATATATCACATGATACTCCATAAAGGTAGTGCCGCCAAATTTTAAGGCAAAAATGACTGCAGCTAGCTCAAGGTCATGGGTTGGGTAATTTTTCTCATAGTTCCTTAGTTGTCTAGAAGCATATGCAATTACTCTCCCATGCTGCATCAATACACACCCCAGGCCTGACTTCGACGCATCACTGAAAACAACATAACCTTCGTTTCCAATGGGCATGGCTAAGATTGGAGCCGATGTTAGCTTATCCTTTAGTTCTTGAAAGCTTTTCTCCTGATCATCTCCCCAATAGAATTTAAGACCTTTCTTGGTTAGCTGGGATAAGGGTGCAGCTATCTTGGAGAATCCTTCTACAAATCTCTGGTAATACCCAGCCAATCCTAGGAAGCTTCGCACCTCCGTGACATTGGTAGGTCGAGGCCACCCCTTTATCGCCTCGATCTTTGCGGGGTCCACTGATATTCCTTCCTCATTTATGATGTGACCCAAGAACCCAACTTCATTTAGCCAGAACTCACACTTCTTAAGCTTTGCATAAAGTTGCTTCTCTCTAATAATTGTAATACTATCCTTAAGTGTCTTTCATGATCTTCTTTGCTCTTTGAATAGATTAGTATGTCATCAATGAACACCACCACGAATTGGTCTAGGTATGGCTGGAAAATTCTGTTCATCAAATCCATAAATGCTGCTGGAGCATTGGTCAAGCCAAATGGCATTACTAAAAACTCATAATGGCCATATCTGGTCCGAAAGGCTGTCTTAGAAACATCTTCCGGCTTGATCTTCAATTGATGGTATCCTGATCTTAAATCTATTTTGGAAAATATGCTGGCACCCTGAAGTTGATCAAAGAGGTCATCAATCCTCGGCAGTGGATATCGATTCTTGATAGTGACCTTGTTCAGCTCTCGATAATCTATACACAGCCTCATGCTCCCATCCTTCTTCTTAACAAATAATACAGGAGCACCCCAAGGTGATGCACTCGGCCGAATAAACCCGAGGCTCAGCAGTTCTTGCAACTGGTCCTTCAATTCATTCATTTCTGAGGGTGCCATCCTATAAGGTGCCTTGGATATGGGACTTATCTCAGGTAAAAGATTTATGGAAAATTCTACTTCCCTATCTGGGGGTAAGCCGGGTAGATCCTCTGGAAAAACATCAGGATAGTCTCTTACAACCTCTATGTTTTCAATCTTAATCTTCATATCTTCTTCACCAATAAGGGTTGCCAAAAACCCTTGACACCCTTGTCTCAATAACTTAGTGGCCTTCAGGGCAGAAATGACTGGAGTGCAAATTTTATTTTTCACCCCTTCATAAACTCTTTCTGGAGTTCCCTCTAGCTTAAAAATTACTTTCTTCTGATAACAGTCTACATGAGCCCGATATGCTGACAACCAATCCATTCCTAGGATGATGTCAAATTCCATCTCTCCTAATTTAATAAGGTCTGCTTGTGTCTTCATTTCACCTATGATGATTTCACATCCCTTATAATACTCGCTAGTGGTCACTCTTGCGCCTACAGGGGTTGACACCACTAGTTGATAGTTCAAAGGTTCGGATTCCATGTTAATAATTGTGGCAAATGATGAAGAAATAAAAGAGTGGGTAGCGCCGGGATCAAACAATACTCGAGCAATGTTTTCGGATACACAGACGGTACCTTCCACCACGGCATTGGATGCTCGAGCCTCCTGCGGAGTGATTGCATTCATCCTCCCTTGAACTCTGGGTTGCTGTACTGATGCTTGAGTCGTGGCCGAGCGAGTTTTGTTGAAAGGTTGCCGAAAGGCGGTAGCTTGTCCTCCTGCTGTTGGGGCGATGCCCATGGTCGGTCTTCCCGTCCCTTGCTAGCTCCTGGATATCCGTGCAAGTTGGGGCAGTCCCTCCTCATGTGACCCATTCTGCCGCAGCCAAAGCATTGTTTACCGGCGGTGCAACTGCCAGTGTGACTTCGGTTACACCTTGGACACCACTGGTTTCCTGCAAGGTTGGAGCGTTGGGAGGACATTGGTGATGCCGAATGGGGCAATCCTCTATTCTTGGGCCATGAGTTCACCTTGTTTCCCTGGGCGGGCATGAAGGAAGATCCAGTACCTCTGTCGGGCCTCATGGACTGAGTTCCAAAACTCGGGGCATTATTATACCGGGGGCGCTTCATGTAGGGCAGTTCCCTGGTCCTTATCTCCTGATTCTCCTGCATGTCCCTTTCAATTTCCATTACCTTCTCCACAGCTTGACTATAAACTTGTAGTTGGAAAGGGATCAGCTTACTCCTGATTTCTGGCCTCATGCCCCTAACGAATCTTTTTGTCCTATCTTCCTCATCGGACACCAGTTTCTCAGCATACCTGGACAGTTGAGTAAATTTAGCTTCATATTGACTCACCGTCCATTGATCCTGCTTTAGGTCTTGGAATTTCATGGCAAGTCGGTCCTTCACCACTCCAGGTATGTATTTTTCATTGAACTTTTTAATTAGAAAGTTCCAAGAGATCTCCCTCCCCAAAGTCTTAACCCTCCTTTTACCATCTCCCACCAACGCTCAGCTTCTCCTTGGAACATAAAGGAGGCGAAGGATACCCGCTGGTTTTCAGTACATTCCATTACATCCAGTATCTTCTCAATTTGACGGAGCCATTCTTCAGCTTGAATAGGATCAACTCCTCCCTTAAAAGCTGGTGGGTTTAACTTTTGGAATTGTTCAAGGGCTCTACGAGGGTTGTTTATATTTGCCAGTTGCAACAGCCAATCTGGTATTCTGTCTGGCATTCTTCGATTGGCATTGGATTGTTCACTTAGGAATTCTTGACTTGCCGGGGGATGGACGCTCCCGATTGCGCTGTGCAACGGGGCGTCGCCCTCCGAGTTGGCATCGGGTGGAGGAAAATTTAGGTCCATTTATACCTAAAAGAATAGTTAAACTTAATTAACAGCAACTAAATAACAACAAGTAGAATAGTTCCAAAAACAAAATACAATTTCATTTATGCACAAAATGTTTTCATGGCACATTACATTAGCATGACTACATTCTTTCAAAACGTACAAATGCAGTGATAAAGAGATACATTGTTCACACATATAGCCATTGACAACCACTATCTTCACACAACAAAAAAAATTATCCACTTATATGGGTCAACATTTATTTCCTCAAAAACAAAAATATGCCCCCCACCTAGACCTCTATCAAGGGGTTATGTTAGAGCCCGAGGAGCTTTCCTCCCAGTCGTCCCCTACAGATTCTTCTTCTTCGGGATCTTCTTCTTCTTGACTTAACTCCTCAGGATCATCTTCTTCTGGATCTTCTTCTTCAGGATCCTCTTCTTCTTCAAGATTTTCTTCCTCAGGATCCTCTTCTGCTTCCTCCAGGACAGCGTCATATTCACATCTCCAATTCTCATGATCATCGTACAGATCCATGTCTTCTACCTAGCTGGAGTCCCACCAAATACCTCCAAAGAAAATCCTTCCTTCAGGATTCATCTCATCATTAGGCAGGACTCCCAGGTCTACAGTTGCTGGTGCATCCCTTATGGCACTTTCTGCCTCACTAATCTCATCTTTCTCATCTTGTTCCATGCGAACCCCTGTATCTTTACTATCTGGGGGACCTTTCAGAATGATAGCTGGATCTGTCGGATGACGATCCAGTCATCTCAGAATCTCCCATCTGTAGAAGTAAGACATCTATATTAGACGATGTATCTTCCAATTCTCCCCAAATTATAATTTGCATGAATATATAATAAGACATGATAGAAAATCACCACTTATTTAATCGTGCCGATCTTTCATAAATTTATCATTGGGCACAACTGTCCTTCCAATAGGTTTAACCCTGACTTGTGTGATATTTTGATTGCTCCCCCTTTCCGGTGTCCCATAACACTGGAATTTCTTGCAGAAGGGCCCGCACCCCTTGCAAGATCCATTTGAACTAAGGTATGCAGGTACCCATATTCAAATGTATAGAACAGTTAAATATCCTACATTTCAGGGTCAAATATCCTAAGATTCTACTATCACCCCAATACCCCATATCTAACTTACCCAAGCACACATATAATTCTCACATGATTACATAAGCAGTCCCGCATACTACATCTATCTAGGCTAACCTTGCTTAAACCACGCTCTAATACCAACTGTAACGGTCCCAGCCTCTAATAAACAAGATTAGGCCTAAAACACCAATTATCTCCAATACTCTTATAAAAATTTTGGCAGCATCATCCTTAATATTTCATTAGTTCCCACCTACAATAACCAACAATTTCGGCTCCAAGGCCTACTTAATCCCACCAAAGATTTCGGCCCACACGGCCTACTTATCATACCACATTACACCAAACCTTAACTATATACATATGCCATAACTTGCATCCTCCATCGCAAACATATATCTTTTCATCACAATATCACAAAGGTTAACTTTCCAACAAATCATATTCCCACACATGGCCATCTTTCGAAGTTCATGAACATTACATACCAACGGAGTCCACAATCCAAAACATTACAATACACAAAAGCCCTTAGTTTCAAATACTATAAAGACAATTATACATCGAGTACATCCCAACAGTTTTCCATAAGAAAAAGGACTTCAGTAGAGTCCATACATACATATAAATATAACAAGAGTAAGTCAAAGTGATACAACTACATGCCATACAATCCATAACTTAACTCTTGCAGTTAGAGTGGTCCCTTACCCTTATCCAAACCTGAAAAGATGGAGAGAAAATAAAATGAGCTCGACAGCTCAATGAGTAAACCATGCCATAGGGTGTTGATATAAGACAAGCATTTTAAAAGGAGAAAATTTACCATGAAGTCCATGAGACAATAAAATTTTCTAATCTAACTTACTTGTTCAAGGCTACATACATTTGTAGTCTACATGTCTTCACTATCAAGAGTTGCATTCCGTTATATCATGACACAAGTGAAATATTTGCATGAATACGTGTGTAAATTTTCGTGGATTAGTCCTTCCACATCAACTCGGCTAACTACATACATAATGTGACATTCTAGGTTAACACAAGTATTACCAATATAGAATGAAACTTGACCGTTCACTAATACATGCCATTCAAACTAAATGTAATTCCCCACCTTCCACCTCCTACCGGCTCCCGCCCGGCCCCTTCCTCCTTTTATAATTCGTATATAATCAAACATATAAATTTCCCCGTCTTTCCCCCTCCTACCGGCTCCCGCTCGGCCCCTTCCTCCATTTATGTATATTCATAATGATATGTCAAATCCCCGTCTTCCCCCCTCCTACCGGCTCCCGCCCGGCCCCTTCCTCCTTTTATAACAAATGCATCATGCAAGGTTAAGTTATAATATTCATAACAAGCAATTTACAACTAACTTATACGTCATGCCCGAAGATGATGTGCAACAATAAGAAAGAAAATATGTGCTTGGGGGTTTCCCCAATATCATAGTAACGTCATAACACGCCACATTCAACCCGCATGAATATATGCATTATCCCCATATACTTACTAATACTTAGCACAATGCTATATTATAAGGAGGGGTCTTCCCCCGTGCACTTTAGTGAGATAAAGTATGATTCAAGTTAATCGATCGACAATTATGGAGTGATATTGGTACGAATCCTAGACCTCACATATGCATCATAACACTTTTATTTATGAAGAGTCAAGGTTATGCTATATACATATCAATTTGGCTATCATGAGATTGGACAAGAAAATAGCGAATTTAATTGCTAAATTGGCTCACTTAGGCATAATTAGTATGCTAGAACATATATTCTACACATGCATTTCATATCCATATGATGTAGAGACACAACAACTATGCAATATTCATTAGATTTCATTCAACCCAAGGATAATCATCAAAACAGTGAATTTATATGCAAAATCATCTCATTTAGGCACAATTAGTAAGCTAGAATATGTACATCACAGATGCATATCATCACAACACAATATAGAGGCACAACAACTAGGTAATACCCATTAATTTCATCTACTTTGAGGATATCACAAAAACAGTAACTTACACCCTTGTGGGTTACCTATACATAATCAAAATTTCTACTTTTCTAACCTTGATAGAAAATATAACCCTAATAGTTAGGTTTACTCACCTTGATTTTTAGATCTGAAAACAGTGAGCTGGGTCTCAAGAAATCTCTTCTTGAAAGTGCTAGATCTTTCCCCAATTCACCAAGAATCTCCCACCTCCAAGATCCGGCCTACCCCTTCCAGGATTGCCGCGTTTTCCCCTTCCTTGCCGCAGTTCTGCGGCAAGATAGCAGCACCTTGCGTGCTTCTGTGGCTGCGCTTGCTGCGCGCGTGCGTCTCTTCCTCTCCTCCCGTGTAGCCTTGACCCAGGGTTGAGAGAAGTTGGGATTTGGGGCTAGAGAGGTGTCCTAATCTCTTTTCTTCAGATTTTTAGAGAGGAGATGAAAGGGTGGCTAGGGTTTCAAGCTCTCCACTTGAGAGAGGAGAATTTTTTTTTTCAGAAATTAGGAGAGGATGAAGATGAGGGTAAATTTGGTAGTTAGCTAACTTGTGTGCAAGTTACAAGGTGGGGGAGCTCTTCTCATGTTGCCACTTGGCCAAGCTCCTCTCATGTTGCCACTTGGATTCCCAACCTCCAATGAGATCCTAGCCATTGATCTCTCCTCAAGCATGCACACCTACCCTTAATTAGATACTTAGGGTAAAACTAGGTTGGTTAAGGGAAAAATGAAAGGTTAGGTTGCAATTTATGCCCTATCTCACTCTTGTTAAGTTGCTAATTGGTCCAATAACATATGTACATAAGCCTTCATGTCATATTTTCCTAGTCACCACAACCAATAGTTAATAAAAACTTTTGAAAGGGAAGTGTGTCACCTAATTAAGTTTAAAATTGTTGCTATTGAAATATGGAGGGTAATTACTTTAGATAATGCCCTTAACAAAAATCCTTAATAATTAAGATGAGGAGAAATTTGGTAAATCAAAATTTGGTTGTTACACTTTAACATACTACTTCTTACAATGGTTCTAGGTAACTACAAGATCTTCAATTTTAGGCTTCTCCATATGCATTGTTGAATACTTGAATCCTTGATCCCGAATTGAGTCAACTTGAGTCAAAACCACCTTCCTTTAGGGAAGAAGACATCTTGAATCCATAGAACCCTGAAACAAACTTAAATACTAAAATATGATTAGTACGAATAATTATATATGTTTTGTAATCATCAAAACTCCAAAACCGGGTGATTGCAACCTTAGGCCAACATGAACATCCAACTAAAGCTCACGGCGCACCTAAACACACATGGTGAAGCGGCGTATGAATACTCTACTAATACGTGACGAAGCCACGTTCACGGTGAAGTTAAACGCATGTGGCGAAGCTGCATATGAATGTTAGGCTACGCACACAGCAAAGCTACGCTAGAACGAGTTAGCTGTTAAACACAGAGCGCTAAGCTCGCCTCTCGATGGAGCTAATAAAGAACTCAAAAGTTAAGTCCAAAGACTGAGCAAAATAGAAATAAAGTTAGCGAGCGAGCAAACAAGTGAAAATCCAAGCGGAGCTAAGTAAGACTAGAGTTAAGCTAGCTTATAACACTAGACACTATCAAACTCGACGTGGTTACCACTCGCAGTGTAACTAAACATGCACGACGAAGTAAGCGTATGAACGCTATGGCATTGAACGTGGCGAAGCCGTGCTTACGACATAACTATGCTCGGACAGAGTTAGCGGTAAAACGCTAAGCGCTAGGTTTGCCTACCATGTGAAGCATGAAAATTCTGAAGGGTTAAGGGCAACCATGAAGGGTTGGCCAAATAAGAGAGAGCCCAGAGGCTAAATGTAGCTTGGAGGCTGAATAGGTACATGCAGAAGTGTTAGTACCAAATATGCACATATATATAACAAGTAACAGAACCGCCAATCGGTTAAGCCTAGAGGCTGAGTAAAAGGCCGAAGGCTAATGACCAAGAAAGGTCAGCCAAATCCATAATAAATTCGGAAAACAAAGCAGTAGAAACAAATACATAAGATATCCTATACTATTACATGCATCACTACATCGATATAAATACATCACACCAGTATAAATACATATTTCCACATAATACATGCATACACCCACGCCAATACAAATACAACGGTACACAGAAATACAATATTAAATACAAAATGCCCGTCGAAGCATGGTATCCAATAAAGCGAGAACACTCGCCTAAATCTCAAAACTCTGGAATACACTGTAAAATCTCAGAAACTCCAATATCAACGCACGTGCGTTTTCAAGCATATAAAATATATTGTTATAGAGAGGAGAGAGAAATCAAATCGGAAAAGAAATTAAGAGAGAAGGAGCGAGAATTAAAAGAGAGAGTAATAAAAAAGAGAGAGAAAGTAAAAAGAGAGATAGAAGGAGGCTAACAGGCCAGTGGCCAGTGGCCGTCGGCCACCTTGTAGCGCGCCAGCCCCGCTAGCCAGGCGGTGGCCAGCCCAGTCCCTGGGAGAAGAGGGGAGAAGGAAAAGGTGATGGAAATGGTGGTGGGTGGTGGAGGTGATGATGATGGTTGTTGATTTGGTGGTGGAATAGTGAAGAGGATGATGAAATTAGAAAAGAGGGGAGGAGAAGGAATAGTGGGAGTTGTGGTGGTGGAGTAGGAGGAGGAATAGGCAGTTGTGGTGGGGAAGTTTGGGGAGATTAAAGATGATGGTGGTGGTAATTTTAAAGAAGGAGGACGGAGATGGTAGAATTGAAACTGTGGGAGGAAGAAAGAATTAATGGGAGTAGGTTGTTGGTGATTGGTGGTGGGATTAGAAAGATGGTGGTGGATTTGATGGAGGATAAGTGATGGGTGGTGGTGATTTGAAGAAGAAGAAGATAAAAGGGTGGTGTCAGAGTTTGAGAGAGGAGGAGAGTTAGGGAGAGAGTGGTCGCCAAAGTGGGGCCCGCCACCAGCCTAGGTTATCAGAACGGGTCACGGAGGGGGGAGCCAGCCTGATCGATCGCTGGTTGAGGGAGAAGAGAGATAGAATAAGAGAGGGTGAGAGATTAAAGAGAGATTGAGAGAGATATCGATTTAGAGAAGGAGAGAGATTAAGGGATTTTAAGGGGAAGATGGGGATGAGGCCCGCATCGGCCAAGGCTGAGCCCCGCGTTTGGGCAAGCCTCGCGCCCAATAGGAGGGTGGCGTGAAGAGGAGGAGAGAGAGTAGTGGGAGAGAAAATATTTTGGGGAAATATATGGAGGAGAAAAAAAGGAAAAAGAAAAAAGAAAAAGAAAAAGAAAAAGAGAAAGAAAGGGAAGAAAAAGGAAAGGAAAAGAAAAGAAATTAAAGAAGGAAAATATCTGGTCAAAACTCTCAGATCCGGGAAAACCCAAATATTATTTTATTCGGCCAAAATTTGACAACTTTTGATAGATCCCAAAAAATTCTCAAAAATAGAAAATATAATACTAAGAAACATGGTGAAATTAGATTCAAGAAATTCAATCCTTTTTTCAAATTTAAAATCCTGAAATCAATTGGTAATACTGGTCGACACTAATTCCGGTCGAATTTTGATTTCAGAAATATCCACACCGATATCTGCAACTAAACAATATCATGACTCATGGTGAAAAGAGGTATTTTATTATGTTTATTGATGACTTATCTAAATAATGCCATGTATGTATGATTAGATTTAAGGATAAAGCTTTTAAGAGATTTGTTGCTTTCAAAAATGAAGTTGAAAATCAGCTCAATCTAAAAATCAAGGTCTTTAAATCTGATCGCGGTGGTGAAAACATCTCAAATGAATTTTCTTCGTATTATGAAAATAATGGAACTATTCATGAAGTTACTGCTTCTTATGCTCTTTACGAGATCTTACAGATTGATTTTTCATTATAACTCAGTTTTATGCTAATTGTTATTATACTTATAATATAATTTTAATATACCGATTGTTATTGTATTATACTACTGTTATCCTTCATTTTACCATTCAATAGGTTGTTTATTGATGATCCTGAGTTTGCTTACTCAAATCTAAGTTCAGAGACTCTGCAAGATTAGGAATACTTTGGACATGTTGTCGAGCTCCAATAGTGGACCAGTTTTCATTTCCAGCTCGTGAGGATCTCTTGTTTTTTTGTTTTGTTTTCCTTTAATGTAACAAATTAAGACTTTTGTGATACTTTTGTACTTGTGTAATAAAGCTGAAAATTTATATTATATTATGTTTAATCTCTTGTACCAAGCCTTAGCGTATTTTGAAAAAAATATATCAGCGACTCTCATGGCATTCCCGCCTTAGTGTATTTTCGTTAGCGGGGCATGACCCTCCTCAACAAAATTGGTTAGCAGAAAGGAAAAATAGAACTCTTGTGAACATGATTAATTCTATGCTATGTAGTTCTAATTTAATCAACAGCGTGTGGGAAGAGGCTTTACTCTCCTCATATCACATCTTAAATAGGATAATTTGTAATAACTGTGAGAAAAACCCATATTGTGTTATGGAAAGATAGGAGATTCAACCTTAGATAATTTAAAGTGTGAAGGTGTTTTGTTAAAGTAGTAGTATCTCCAACTAAAAAGAGAAAGTTAGGGACAAAAGTCATTGATTGTCTATTCATTGGCTATGCACAAAACAATGTAGCCTACAAGTTTCTTGTCATTGAATCTAAAGTGAGTGGGAATGACGCTAACACCATCATTGAGTCCAAGGATGCAACATTCTTTGAGGATGTCTTTTTGTAGGAAGAGAGAGAAAGTCGAGGAAGTCGACTAATTGCTAAAAGAAAGAACAATCAAAGAGTTTAAGAATTTACCGTGTAGCATGTGGCTAACGGGTCGTGTCCACGAGGAGGTATGCGATGGAAGCTTTTCGGTGATTCATTTAAAAACAAAGAATTGTGTTCGTTTTTTAATTGAAAAGAGAATGGAAAGAAGGAAATGATTAAAAGAGAAAATGCAACTTTGGAGAAGACTTTGAAGAAGGTGAAAATAAACTTTGAAAATTATTTGGTTTGTTTTAGATATAAGAGGAGAAGATCCGGGCTCACTAATGTTTAACTCAACTATGTACTTATCTCAAGGAAATTTGGGTTGCATCACTTTTATTCTGAACCATAAACTTTTAGCTTCTTTTAATGTCCAAGTAAAACAAATAAGATCATCTCATTTAAATCTTAAGTCCTTTTATTACAAATCATTAAGAAGTGAATATTAAACCATCAAGAGCGAAGCAGCAAGTATGGAATAAAAACAGTTCAAAGATATTTGTGTTTGAAAAGTACACGTTTAAAGTAAAGAAATCCTCATGTGCTTTCAAGAACAAAGTTTTAACTAAGGCACTTTATGCTTCAAAAAATATTGCTTGTTATGGAATCAGTCAAGAGAGAAGGGATAGAAGAGGTCCATTAGTGAGCCCAGAAAATGAATTAGCTACTCATTACGAAATGAAAACAAACAATAGAATGAAAATCAAACTTGAACATATCGACTTCGAGTTGAGTTGGTCAAGCGAGTAGAAGCTCCTTTGATTGTCACTTCAAAGACGAATTACACACTCAATTCCACTCTTCTCTCTGGTGTTTGCACTGAACTATAAATTATAAATCAAAAATACAATTTCTATACTATCTAACAAAGAGCCTAAATCTCTAAAGAATGAATAAAAATTCTAATCCTAGTCTTTGCTGTTTTTTTCCTTGCTGAAACCAGTATTTATAGCCAAAAACCAAACGAAGAGGATCCCGGGAAGATTGGGGAGCAAACGCTCCCCCAACTGCCACAAGATAGCAGCGGAAACACGGCTTGGGCCGCGTTTTCGCAGCCTTGGTGTGGCCAGATGGCCACACCCAGTTGGGTGAAATTGCTGCTTTGGTGGGTATCCCGTATCATCTTCTGGTTTTCTAGTTTTTACTCCAAACGTTGACGAAACAGCCTTTGATTGTGTGGCTTCAACCGCTCGATTCAGGGAGGATTCTTCACAAATTTAGCCCTGATTTCTTCATTTCGAATTTATTCTGAATTAATTCAGAATTTGGTAGGCTTTTGGGTTTGTTTCTCTTTTCTTTCTTTAAGCACTTGGGCCTACATTTAGCAAAGAAAAAGAAAACTTATTAATAGGATTTATTAGCTAAAAAGCATGGTAAGGTGACAATGTAAATGCAAAATATGTGACTAATCACACCCCCGTACTTATCTTTTGCTCGCCCTCGAGCAAAACATCAGACTAATTCTAATCAATTATTAGACCACTTTCGCAGGTCACTTGATTGCACTGAGTATGTGCAATAAGCCGTTAAACCTCTAGGTTACTCCTAGAGGACGAGTTTTCTCTCATGAGGGTTTTCAGTGGATTGCGCGCACAAAATCCATGAAGAAAGAAAAAAAAGGTTAGTATTTTTGAAAAGCTTTTTTTTTTTAAAGGAGAAAATATTTGAAGTATATATTTGTGAGAGTTTAAGTAATCTATAAGTTATAGGAATATCAAAATTTTCATTCCTAACTTAATCTCTATTCAACAACATGTCATTAATCAAAGTAAGGAGTCAAATTATTTTTCTCATCTAGTCTATTAATTTACCCTGAGTCGTATGCACCATCGTGACTGTGAAGTTTGACTAAGGGTTCTTTAACATTAACTCCTATGCCTTATTTATTTTTGGTGGAATTTATTCCTCAATTTCATTAGGCTTTCTAATCTGCCCATATAACGAGCCTTCAGTCGGTGACACCCAAACCGGACAGTTTTAGGGCACCAGGTGAGAAAACACCCCTAAGGACTTAAACACTCGAGCAGATAAGGCCACAAAACCAAGATTTTTATTTATAAGATGTACACCTTTTAGGCGTGAATACTTATGCTTCATGAGGCATAAATACCCAGCTTAATCAAAGGATTTATATTCACATTTTTTTTCAAACTCATCTAATTATCTTTTGCATAAATACTAAGGCTTGCTTAGGCCAAAGCACCTAGCTAATCAATAATTAGACTTGTTTTTTTTTCTTTTTCATAATATATTTTTTTATAGGGCATAAGAGTCTCTGTTTTTAAACTCTAAGTGTGCAATTGTATTTAGTGTGCATATGTCATCAAGGTAAATATCAAGACTAAATTACTTTCACAAATTTTCTTCCTGACCCTAAAAATATTTTGACAAAGTGCAAGAAATCCTAATTATGATTCTCCTATTCCTTAAAATTGACTTAATTTCTTACAAAAAAATATGTCAAAATATTGTTCTACCCCTTTCAAAAAGTTTTTTATCTTTTTTTATATATTTTTTTCTCCTTTTTTTATCAGTCATGTTAGAACCCTCCCCCACACTTATCTCATGCATTGTCCCCAATGTATGAAAGAAATGTATGATTGCATGAAATAAAATGTAAAAGAGGTGCATATATTATACAGAAATATGTACAACATCAAGTTTCACCCATACCTAGAGCTTTTTCGGTTTTATCCCTCTAGCTCTCTTCCCATCATTCCAGTGTGTCCTCTTTATAGGGCACAGTGGGGAGACCAAGTGTTTTGTCATTTTAGCTTCCTGCCTCCCAGTCTCACCTTTTTTAGGTGTTTCTTCCTCATATTGACACAATCATTATTCAAAATTTACACCATCACCCTTCTCAGTTGGAACTTCCTCATTATGAATGCCTAGGAATTCTAACTCAGTTTCATAGATCTCCTCAAAGCTTAAATCAACATTTTCACCTGGAAATGTATAATTAACCAAATGATCCCTAGTTGGTTCATCCAAACACATGAGTTCTTCTTCGAAAAGGTTTTCAAAGAGTATGTCAATCGGAGGTTCTTGAACTATATTCTCATGCGATACATAATTGGTTAGCTCATCGAAAGTAAAGATATTCAAATCAAATTTTCCTTTTCAAAGGGTACTTTAACATTAGGATCTCCGACATATGCCTTCTCATCAAGATAATCGCTTTCATTGAATAATTCACTAAGAAACAGCGACTCATCTTCTATATCTTTACTTTCTTCATCACAATTATTTTCAACAAAATTTACCTCAAATGATTGATCCCTTATCTTACGAGGTTGTTTTTCAAGGTTGAAAACATTGACTTCTCTAATCATGTCCCCAAAAGTTAACCTCATAGACCCATTCTTACAATTGATGATGGCATTGGCAGTAGCAAGGAATGGTCGCCCAAGGATAACAGGAGTTTGAGCCCTATGATTGGAGTTAGACACAGGTTGTGTCTCAAGAACTATGAAATCAACAGGGTAAATAAACTCTCCAACCCGGATAAGGACATCATTAATCTCCCCTTTTGGAACTTTCACTGAACGGTCGGCCAGTTGGATAGTGACTCGAGTTGGACTAAGATCGCCCAACCCGAGTTGTTGATAAACTGAGAATGGAAGCAAGTTGATATTTGCCCCAAGTCAAGAAGTGCACGACTAATCTCGGCTTGTCCTATGGTGCAGGCAATGGTTGGACTACCTGGATCCTTGTACTTGACAGGTATCGGACTCGATAGTAGCTCACTAATGTTAGTGGCTAAGAAGACCTTTTTAGGTACATTTGTCTTTCTCTTCTTGGTGCACATGTCCTTAAGAAACTTAGCATAAGATGGGACTTGTTGGATGACATCAAGAAGTGGCACATTTATCTTCACTTGATTAAAGATCTCAATTATCTCATACATGTGTGGATTTTGCTTGTTTTTCAGCCTATTAGGAAATGGTGCTATAGGCTGGTGCACATGACTGGTTGACTTATCTTTTTCAGATTCATCAAATTTAAGAGGGGTGGGATTAGATGAGGTGGATACTGAAGTGTGATTGTGCTGACTAGGATTAGGTGGTGTTGATACTTTGTTATCAACTTTCTTTCCTGACCTCAATGTATGAACAACATTACATTGATTCAATGACTGATCCTCAACCAAATGAGCTTGTTGTGAATTCCTAAGATTCATAATTGGTTGACTGGGCAAGGTACCCGTTTGCCTCTCATGTTGTGGGTTGGCTAACTGGCTCATTTGACCCTCTAGCCTCTGTATTGTTTGCATGAGGGAATCTTGGTTCTTCATGTACCTTTTCATGTTTCTGTTAAAATCAGTCATTCTCTTTTCGAGTTGAGGATTCTGGAAGGAAGATGGTGGAGCTTGGTTGGGAAAACTTTGTTGATAATTTAAAAAATTGTTGGGAGAATTGTGAGGGTGATTGAAAAAGTTGGGTTGATGATTGGAAGAATTGGAATGATGGAAGTGGCTTGCATGGTTTGACCGTGAGTGGTCATTATTTTGATGGCTCCATGAGAAATTGGGGTGATTTCTCCAGCCAGGATTGTACGTTGGAGCGTAAGAATCATTGTTCGGCCTTGAGAAAGCCGCATTCATCGGTTCAGGAAAATATTGGTGAGCTTGAAATACAGGACACTCCTCAAACACATGATTCATGGCCTGACAGTAAGTACAACCCAGAGTTGGAAATTGGTTTGGGCTGACTTGATTGACTGGACTTGGTTCCTTAGTTTCTAGAGCTTCCAGTCTTCTCGCTAGGTTAGCTAACTTAGCCTCGTTAGCTATGGATGATTCAATCAAATGGAGACCTCCTTTTGAAGAGATAGAATTTGAATTTCTAAAGCTTTCACTAGTAGGTTCCCATTGGATGGTCTTTTCAGGTAGATTCTCATATAAATCCCATCCTTCATGCTCATCCTTCTGCAAGAATCCCCCTTGGCACATGCTTTCTAAGAGGGTCTTAGTCGAGTAGTCTAAACCGTCATAAAGAATTTGGCATTGTCGCCATTTCTCTATTCCATGATGAGGATATTGGATAAGGAGGTCTTTGAAGCGTTCAAAGTACCTCCAAAACGGTTCACTAGGTTCTTGCTTGAACTGCATGATATTTTTCCTAATGAGAGCGGTCTTGTGGATTGGATAGAATTTCTTCAAGAAGACCTTGATAAAACCATCCCAAGATGTGATAGAGCCGACCGCTAAGCTATAGAGCCATTTCTTGGCTAGGTCCTTAAGAGCAAATGGGACAAATCTCAACCTAATAGCATCATCTGCAAGGTGTGAGATTTTCATCATTATGCATACTTCCTCAAATTCTCTTATGAAGAAATAAGCGTCTTCGGACTCTAAGCCATGGAATTTAGGGAGTGTATTGATGAACTGTGGCTTAAGTTCAAAGTTGTGTTCACCAACCGATGAAAGTTGGATGCAGGATGGGAGAGATGTTCTAATGGGATAAAACCTATCCTGCAAAGATGTCGGTCGATCCATAACCGAATCTGGTCTTGTTTCGAACTTGGATGGTGATGTGTTTCTAGTTAACCTAAATGAATTAGGGTATCTTGACCATAATTGCATACACAAACACAATCACAAACAAGGTCACCAATAGTCAAGAAAAGAAAACAACCAAGCCTAGTCTAAGGTAACCTTGACTAGACAACTCCTAACTGGTTGATTGTCCACAGGAGGTATAATGTAGACTTTGACCACAAGCTAATCAGCCAGGTCAGGGCAAGATTGGTGGGAGGTTATCCGTCAAAGACGTTCCTTAATTAAGTAACCACCAATCTTCGGGCTTTCGGCCCTTAATCCCTTTCCTAGACACTGATTCGGCAGGAGTCAAGTTCCAACACTTTTCCCCTTAGGATAATCTCCTAATGAGTTTGAGATGTCCCTAGGGCCAACGTTTATCAGATTTTACTTAGGCTTAAGTTGTGCGTGCTTGGAGATGGTTTTGTGTGCTAAGGAAGGATAATGACTTCCCCACCTTATTTTGACTTGGATTTTGCCCTTAGAATTAATTTGTGCAAAGTGTGCAAGATACAGAAAAGTAGCATTCAAAAGAAAATATCACCCAAGAATGTTTCCTAGACTATATGCTATGCATACGTACCTTGTCTTCAGCTTTCTTCAACAGTAAAGTAAATGAATTGAAAAGACTCATGCCTAAAATGCAAACGTCTAATCAATTTTTTAACTTTTCAACAAGTGTTTTACTGTTGGCTTAAAACAGGGATGGTGGATAGCAGAAATAGCACAAATATAACATACAAAAACTTAAATTTTTGCGAGCAATATGTCCTGCAAAAAAAAAGTTTTTAGTAGTCCAATGAATTTTTCAGTTTTGCAACGCAATTTCTTGAAATTCTGTTTCCTACTTTCGAGAGTAGGGGCACAGAATTTGCAAGTATTTTCTTGCGAAGCTTGAATGTTAGATCTGAATCTTCAAGTCCCTGAAACAACACACAAAACTTGTTAGAAAATAAATACACCGTTCCCTCCCCGGCAACGGCGCCAAAAATTGATTGCTAAAAGAAAGAACAATCAAAGAGTTTAAGAATTTACCGTGTAGCTTGTGGCTAACGGGTCGTGTCCACGAGGAGGAATGCGATGGAAGCTTTTCGGTGATTCGTTTAAAAACAAAGAATTGTGTTCGTTTTTTAATTGAAAAGAGAATGGAAAGAAGGAGATGATTAAAAGAGAAAATACAACTTTGGAGAAGATTTTGGAGAAGGTGAAAATAAACTTTGAAAATTATTTGGTTTGTTTTAGATATAAGAGGAGAAGATCCGGGCTCACTAATGCTTAACTCAACTATGTACTTATCTCAAGAAAATTTGGATTGCATCACTTTTATTCTGAACCATAAACTTTTAGCTTCTTTTAATGTCCAAGTAAAACAAATAAGATCATCTAATTTAAATCTTAAGTCCTTTTATTACAAATCATTAAGAAGTGAATATTAAACCATCAAGAACGAAGAAGCAAGCATGGAATAAAAACAGTTCAAAGAGATTTGTGTTTGAAAAGTACACGTTTAAAGTAAAGAAATCCTCATGTGCTTTTAAAAACAAAGTTTTAACTAAGGCACTTTATGCTTCAAAAAATGTTGCTTGTTTAGAATCAGTCAAGAGAGAAGGGATAGAAGAGGTCCATTAGTGAGCCCAGAAAACGAATTAGCTACTCATTACGAAATGAAAACAAACAATAGAATGAAAAGCAAACTTGAACATACCGACTTCGAGTTGAGTTGGTCAAGCGAGTAGAAGCTCCTTTGATTGTCACTTCAAAGACGAATTACACACTCAATTTCACTCTTCTCTCTGGTGTTTAAACTGAACTACAAATTATAAATCAAAAATACAACTTCTATACTATCTAACAAAGAGCCTAAATCCCTAAAGAATAAATAAAAATTCTAATCCTAGTCTTCGCTACTTTTTTCCTTACTGAAACTAGTATTTATAGCCAAAAACCAAACGAGGAGGATCCCGGGAAGATTGGGGGAGCAAACGCTCCCCAACTGCCACAAGATAGCAGCAGAAACGCAACTTGGGTCGCGTTTCCGCAGCCCTGGTGTGGCCAGATGGCCACACCCAGTTGGGTGGAATTGCTGCTTTGGTGGGTATCCCGTATCTTCTTCTGGTTTTCTTATTTCTGCTCCAAACGTTGACGAAACAGTCTTTGATTATGTGGCTTCAACCGCTCCATTCAGGGAGGATTCTTCTCAACCTCTTGATATGCCAAGATATAGCCCTGATTTCTTCATTTCGAATTTATTCTGAATTAATTCAGAATTTGGTAGGCTTTTGGGCTTGTTTCTCTTTTCTTTCCTTAAGCACTTGGGCCTACATTTAGCAAAGAAAAAGAAAACTTATTAATAGGATTTATTAGCTAAAAAGCATGGTAAGGTGACAATGTAAATGCAACATATGTGACTAATCATCGACGACGACAAGGATCAGCAGCAAAATCAAAATCAGCAGCAGGAGGAGGACCAGTCGACCGGACCGGTCGACCGGTGTGCACCAACGTGCACAGGCTGTTGCGATCGACCGCCCGGTCAACTGCAGAAGGAGAACGGTCGACCGCTCGGTCAACCGACTGACATTGCCTAACTCTCGGTTAGGCACGATCGACCGGCACGGTCGACCGGGGCTTGGGTCAGTCGACCGACAGGCGAATCTGGGCTGATCTGGATTTAATTCGGAAAGTTTTCTGAATTAGCAACCAGCCCAATAAGGAATCTGATTCTCCTAGGGTTTCCTTGGGTATATTAGAGAGGCAAAGTCCTCTTAATATGTAATGCTTGCAATTTGTATTGATTATCAAATCAATAAAGAAATATCTCTTCCTTGCCCTGAGGACGTAGGCGAAATTGGCCGAACCTCGTTAAATCTTGTGTTTTTGGTTTTCTCCCATTGTTCAATTGTTCTTACTGTTGGTAGTACTTCTATATTGCATCTGTGGCTTAAGGGTTCCTCTAAGTGATTGTTGTTCTGCGCACAACACTTTTTTATGAAGGACAAACTCCCTTTATCATTTGAACCTAGACCATATATAGAGCAAAGTCCTCCTAAAGAGGGTAACAAATTGTTGGACTTAAAAGGAGTAAGAGACCTAGAAGAGAACCTAACCTCAGTGAAAGCTTCATTACTTAGTAGAAAGACCCCACCCCCTTTGGAGTTGTCATGCCTTCCAATGACTCTTTCTTTGAAAAGAGGTTATAAATAGTAAAATGGACTCTTTAGTAACAAACAAGATTTGGGTATTAGTTGATCTACCCCCAGGTTGCAAACCCATTAGATGCAAATGGATTTTTAGAAAAAAAAATACTGAGGCTTAATAGGTCAATAGAAGAAAAAAAAATTAAAGTTAGCCTTTTTGCCAAAGGGTTTAAGCAGAGAGGAGTAGATTTGATTTCTTTGATACTTACTCTCCTATAGCCAGGATAACTACCATTAGTCTTTTACCTATTGCCTCGATCTATAAGTTGTACTATTTTTTTCTTTTCTTTTTTGAAAATCAAGCTACTCCTCTTCTTTTTCATTCCTCTTCCTTAACTCTCATCCTCATTCTTCTCTATTAACTACAGTATTCAAAATCCTCAATTTCAAGTGAAAAGCATCAAAATTTTAAGTGCTAATTTCTTTCTAATTCAATTAATACAACAACAAGAGAAAAGGTTAGTACATACATGAAAATCTTTTTTCCCCAAAATTTTTAGATACTATGATAAAAAATCTACTTTTCTAAATGAATATGTTGTTGTCTGATTTTACCCGTCTAAATTATTTTCTCTCATATAAATAAATTTCAATAATTTTGTCATTATTTATTTTTTAATTGAAACTGTCATTGTTCTTATATAAAGTGCACCTGAGTTTGTTGAGATATTATTATTATTAAGTAAACCATTCACATTATTGTCAATTTGGATCCCCACAGCAAAGAGTTATCCATGTTACTAACAAAATAGTTGTTGACGACTAATATTTCTATGTAAATTAGTTAGTCATTACTTTCTTCTTATCACTTTAAATCGTCACCAGCCTATGAATATGAAAGTTCAAATGTTAGATGCAAATATAAAAGTTCAAATATTTAAATAATAATATGAGAGGTCAAATATTTAAATGTATGTTTTTGTGCAATTTAATCAATGTATATTCTAAAACTAATACATGCAAATTGTGTTGTTTCATTTGCAATTATTAAGAAAAGAATGCATATTGTTGGCACAAGGTAAAAATTGATGGAAATAATCAGAAATTAAATATAAAAAATCAAATAATTTATTTTTAAATTTTCAAAGAAAATGAAAATATTTTTCTATGCAAAATTGAATCAATCAAAATCAATAAAATTAAAGAGATGAAGTTAGAGATCCGTCCTAGGTGCAAGGTATGTAGTCACTCCCATTAAGAACATGTTCGTGCCTCTGTATAGGCATACAAGTGTAACCTCCAGTTCTAAATGTATGTATCTCAGAATTAGTAATTGATACGGTAAAAATACTTGATTTGCCTTCCTGGTAGCCAGACTAAGCTCATTTCAGCTTCAAATAATAGTTCTCAATGTTTTTGAATTTTTCTAAATTTTTGAAATTTTCTACATTATTTAAAAAATCTCCTGAATTCGATGTCGACCTGTACCGCTGGTCGACTCTAAGATTTTTAATTAACAAAGAAGAAAAACTTCATAAATTTGATTGTACGTGTTGTTCAAGACAATATTTTTTACTTTTGAGAATTTTTGAAGAATTTTTAAAATTAATTAAAATTAATCCCAATTAAATAATAATATAAAAAAATTTTCTTTTTCTCTTCCTTTTTCTTCTTTATTTTGTTTCTCCATTTTTTTGCTCCTTTCTCCACCACCCTTTCTCTCTCTCTCCCCCCTATAAAACTCTCTCTCTCTTTATCTCCCCTCACTCTCTCCCTAACTCTCTCTGAATCTCTCATTATCTCTATGACTCGATTTCTCTCTTATGCTCTCTCCCTAACTACTCTCTACTTTATCTTCTTACCGCCAATGACCGTTGGCCAGGCTCGTCGTTGTCGTGCCGCTAGTCCACTTCCCTTCTCTCTTTCTTTCCCTCTCTCTCCACCTCACCCTCTCTATTTTTCTTTCTTTCCTTCTTCCCTCTCTTTCTTCTTCTCCTCTTCCTCTCTGCAGCCGCCCAACCCAGCTACCGGCCTGATGTCGCTACCATGCAACCACCATCGCAACCATCACCTTCTTCTTCTACTACTTCTTCCTCCTCTCTCTCTCTTTTGCACTCTCTCTTTCTCTCTCTCCCATCACCTTCGGCTGGGCAGAACATCGTTGGCCAGCCGACTGCCGCTGAGCGGCTATGCCACCCCGCCGCGCAGCCACACCCTGGTCGTCACCTTTCTTGTTCCTCTTTTTCATTATCTCTCTTTATTGGATTCCAACCCAAACTCGACTCGTTCCCTATTAACCCAATAACCCATATTAACTTAAGTCTATTAGGTCTGGATTATTGGATTTGAACCCAATCCCAATAGCAACTCAAACCAGATCCATTATGAAAGGTAAAATTTTATAAAACCCCCTGATGTTTGGAATATTTATATTTTAGACCCTATTAATTACAAACATTTTTATTAATTTTTGGTTTTCGGGCGATATCTTGACCATCTGGAATATCATTTTGACGATTCTCAAACCGTTGCGATTGTAGAAAAGCGAGCTATATTTTCGTGATAATTATTGTGAGTGTTTTCTTTTATAAATTATATTCCAACATGTTGAATAAAATTAATTAATTGATTTATATAATTCAATATAATTATCATCCAATAAATCATGTAAATGGTAAATCACTGCAATTAGAATACGTGTGAGTGCTTTTTAAACATATTCAAAATAATAATATATTATTATGATCCTTGATTAATATAAAATATAGATAAATTATCTATATAATGAGTAATTATTGGACTGTTGATAAAAAATTCTAAAATAATAAATTGATAATTATTAAAATGGTTATGATTTGAAAATAGATACTTGTACCTAAATTGTATTGTGATATCAATCATGTTAATGTTGCTAAAATAATTCGGATATATATATTGATATATTGATTCATACTTATCTTAATGATGTTACTCTGATATTGTTATCATTACCTCACTAATGACAACAAACACTATTATACTGGATGTTGTTATTTCATATTCATGTATCACTGTTTTATGCACATTTTTATGTATTTTTATGATTTTAGATACTGTTATTTCAGTACTTGTACCACTGTTACATGGATACACCCGAATATATGACATATTTTCCTGCATCACTGATATTGACATGAAAATCATGTTTCCTAGACATACCGACAATTGATCTAAATGTGTGAAACTAAGTGCCTTACGGAACAAAGTGTCACGCTACAAACATGGTGTGAGCAATCTCTTTAATCTGTGAGGGCCACGTCTAGAATCTCACTTCTAATGGATCTCATGCCTCATGTTATCCTGTTACACGCTATTAGCATTATTGCTACTATATAATTAAATATAATAAATATAACATGGATTGGGAAAACTAGATGGTTCGCTTGATTTTGTCGAGTGGATGTTCTTGGATCCATATTAGTCCCATTGCAGGGGATGCGATAGTGCTAGCTACTGACTGTTACAGCTTATTGAGCTTCCTATTTTCTGCTCCCCTTCTAATGGACAGCTTTGGTCTAAGCAGACAAGATCCTGTTTAAGATCGTGATCCTGGGTATGTATGGGGTACTCCCACTTGACTAGAATTCCTCGATCTTTGAGTTTCAATTAACACAATTAAACAATATAAAACAATGATAACAACAGTAACACTTGTTATTTAATCACTTTCTCGCTCAAATAATGGTACCCATATGCTATATTCGGATGGGGTTCTGCTGGGGTACGGGATCTAGTATGGACTGTCATTGGTATGAGACACTAAAAGTGATTGATTAGAATATCAGCTGATACTAATTGTTATTATTATATAGTATTATTATATTGCTCGTCACTAGCATGGTATCTTGTATGTGTATACTGTATTAAACTTCCTGATTTCTTATTACTAGCATGTTACTATGCATGTATATTCTACACTTCATGTATTCTCTGTATACACACTGCTCTTATACACTCACGAACACTATATCATTTTTAATTTTGTTAATTTCCTGAGTAAGTGTACAAGTTAATCACTGATATCATTCATGTTTTTGTTTCATTAGTTTAAACATTAAATATGAAAACACATGTTATTCTCACAAATTGACTTCACTATTATTTAATCATATATTGTAGGTAATTGTATTTGTAACACTGTCCTAACATGTTAATTGATATTAATTTATAGAACTGAAATAATAATAATTATTATATGTATACCGACTGTTAGTCTAATTCTATCATATTACTTAGATCAAGTTATGTATTATATATTATCATGATTGTAATACAATTATAATATTCTATTACTGTTTCTTTATTTTACCACTCATTAGATCGCTTTCTGACAACTCTAGGTTGCTTACTCAGGTTGAAGCTTAAAGATTCCGTAGTATAGATGCTTCACAGGACGTTAGTAGGTATACTTATTTTTTTATCATCAGTGTGTATCATTGTTATCTTATCTTTATTTTCTTATCATTCATGTTTTCATATCTATTATGGTCATTGACCCTTTTGCCGGTATTCTTGTACTTATTTAAGCTGAAATTTAAGTGTATATTGTGTTTATTTCTTATACTGAGGCTTATCGTATATATATATGTGGTATTCTTCACGCGTATGTGTGTCACCGACTCGCATCGCGTCCTCGCTATAGTATATTTTGAGAAGCGGAGTGTGACATCAAGTAAGAGAGGTTACATTCGGCAGTACTCCCAAACACTAAGATTTCTAATTGAACACGAACGATAAGGAAGGATGATCTAAACAATGGCTTTTGAATTTCTTAGATGATGAATGCAGCGAGCGAGAAATGATGATCGATCAAAGCAAATCTTTAGAGAAGGAGAATAGAGAAATCGAGAGGAAGAAGAAGAGACTGAGATTTTCTATGTTGTTTTTACTCAATACCCGAGTTTCTCTTTTTATAAGAAGAGAAGATGTGAGTACATTTCTTCAGAAAGAATCGAGTGATCGTATCTCTTGAGAAGAGATATGTTCGATATGTTTAGCCTAACGGGTATGATTTAACGGCCATACGCTTGGGCTTTAAAATCAATTAAAAGGACGGGCTCATAAAATAGTAATTATTAATAGAACGAGCCAAAGCTAAAACGGGCTTTAAAACTAAAAGCAATAAAACTTAATATTTCTAGGAGTATATCTATTTACTCCCATCAATCCCCCAAAAATTAAGGTTTTTCCCTTATAAATTCAAAACACCACAAAACATATGCACATATAACTTAATTTTTTATGCAATCTTATACTGTGTAATAGGTGTAGGTGGTTATCGGTCTTGAACCTCACTTAGTGACATTCGTCTCTATCTGAGAGACCATGGTGGTTAATAATCTCTGAACCATGCCTCTTTAGCAGATTTTAACAAAACACACATAGTGTAATATCCCAGTTAATAATACTTGATTATATATTGAGCATTTATTTGACTTACTTATCATTTTATTATTTTTACAAATATAACTTATAATCATTATAAGTAATAACTACTATTTCTATTATTATTTATAAATTGTTATTCTTATTTTTAATATCTATTTATTAATTTGTATTAGGAGATTAAATCATTATTTCATAGAACTTATTGTTACTAATTGTTAATAGTCATTCTTATTATCATTAAATTATTATTACAACTAATTATTTAATTGATGGTATTAGCATTGTAAATTATTATTGTTATTATGGATTAATTACAAACATTATTAATAATTAACATTGTTATTACTTTTATTTTAATTTTATTTTATTATCACTATTTCTTATTATTTATTATCATTTTTAATTATTATTATTTATAGGTGTATTGAGAAAAGCCCACTTCTTTCTTTCTTTTCCTTCCACTTTCTTAGAAGCCCATCCTAAGATCAAAGCCCAAGTCCTCATTTTCCCCTCATTTTCTTTGCTAAAGCTCAGCCCAAAACCCAACTCCCATTTTAAATTCATCTTCTCTCTTTCATCTCTCCTCTCTCCCTTAACCCTAACCCTAACCCTAACCATATCTCTCTCACTCTCTTTCCCCTCCTATTCCTTCTACAATACCACTTGACCACCCTCAGCCATACCCGACCACCACCGCACCAACCCTCCTCGTCTTTTTCTTTTTTTGCTACTCCTTCTCAGATCTCCGTCGCCGCGTGCAGCCATCACGCCGAGCCACGCCTGCAGTCGTCCCCTTGTTGCCGCCAATCCCCAATACAATCATTACCTTCTACCTCCAGCAATGTAACCCATCTCCTCTCCTTCAACTTCCACCAGAGCCACGTCTACCCTCACCATCCACCATCTCCCTCTCGCCCTACAACCGCCTCTGTATAAACCCGTCGGCCTTTTATCGCGCCTACAAATGTGAAGAAGACCCGACCACCTTACCATGTCCTTCTCCTCCACTCAGAGAAGCCCTTGCGCAGCTCTCATCCCTACCTAGCCACCATCTCCCCTCATGCAGACCCACGCAAGCCCGCCGCGCGAGTGCCCAACTGCCACCCTTGTCCTCTTCTTCTTCCTCTCTCCTCCTCGGTCGCCATCTGGACGCCGCCGTGTCGTTACCGCTTGCCGTCCTTCCCCTCACCTTCTTCTCCTTTTCACCACCTAAGAAATCTCTCTCTAGTTCTCTTTCTGCATCCATAACCCGAGCACCATCAACCCACTCCTTATTAGTAACTCGATCGATAACAAACCCAACCCGCTTTGACTTTAGTCAGACCTGTAGAAATAGATTGAACCCGACTGGTTCTCATTCACCGGCCCGCTCCAATTGCAGCCCGGCCCGATCTGCTTCAAGTTGAACTGACTCATAGTTCAGTGCATTGCTCGATCCGTTCTTCTTTAAACCCAACCCGTTGTAGTCAGATCCGACCAGTATACTAGTGCCGACACGGACCCGCGATAATTCTGTGATTGATTTCATTTTAAAATAAATTATGTTTTATTGTTGATAGTCTGTTTATTTAGCAAATAATTTGTTTATTGTTAATTACTAAATTGATTATTTAATCTTCTAAAATTTATAGTTTTTATAACCTGTTTTTGTGTGAAACTCTATGAGTGTGTTTTTTTTCCTTAAATAAATTATGTTTTAATTATTGATAAACTATTTATTTGGTAAATTATTCGTTTAATGTTAATTATTAAATTATTTATTTAATTTTCTATTATTTATAAGTTCATAAATTGTTTTGATTTAAGACAATGTGAGTGTTTATTTTCTTTATGCATTTTTTATTTAATTTTGTTGTGAGCGTTTGATTTTTTTAAAAAATTATGTTTTATTATTGATAATCTATTTATTTGGTAAATTATTCTTTTATTTAGTAAATTATTCATTTATTTTATTTCCTACTAATTAGAGAATTGTAAGTTGTCTTTGATAAATTTTTTTGAGTGTTCTTAACTCTATTTAAATAAATAATGACTATATTATTTATTTAGTTAATGTGATTGTTAAATTTGTTCAAATAAATTATATAAAAATTGAAAATACATAAATAGAGATATTAGTGAGTATTTTAATCTTTCAAAACATTATTATATATTTATATTGTTTCTATTTTTATAAAGATATAATTATTAAGTTTTTCTGTGTGAAATTATTTCAATTTATGTAAGAATACTTTTTGTCTTTCTTCTTTGGTGAGTGAATTTGTTAGTTTGTTGCTGGTTAATACTTTGTGTGTAATTCTAAATGTCTGGACTTTAACTTAAGTGCAAACATTGACATATATAGTTCATTTTGATCATGAGAATATTCGGTAGACTTCACTTCATCATTTGTTCCTAATTATTTCAGTCAATTATAAAATAGAGATATTGTGATAGTGACATCATTGTTATTAGTGACTCTTCCAACATTCTATAACAGTTATTTACTGATCATCAATTATTAGTGACATCAACATCAGTTAGAGATATATATTCACTATTATATTTTAATAATAATTTATATTATTGGCATGTTAATAAAAGACATCACAACTCAGAAAAAAAGGTAACAGTCCGATAATACATGTCGTGTATTTTGGAAGAAATTATGAAGGTTTGGCAAAGTTGGATGAATCAAGGTAGTATTGGCTACCTAGTTATCAGTTGTCGGTTATTCAGTTATTGGACTTTGCCTGGGTTGCAGCTTCATACCAGTTATTTCTTAGTGGGCTGTAATCTCATTTGTCAGTTATTAGGGCCTTACGGTTTGTCCTGATTCAGTGCCAACAATGTTAGACCGTGGTCTCGGGCATGCACGAGACCCTATTAAAAAACATGCATTTTATTACCTGGCAGTCACAATAATGCTAACGTTATTTGATATGTGGGAAAACAGTTGTGATATGGGACACAATTAAGTACAACATTAGTTAGGTTAATAAAAATCAACAATGCTAGGTTACACATCTTTAAGTATCAGTTGTTTCTTTTGCAGTGATGAGTTATCTTTTATTATATGAATCGTTACTGCCTGATTGTTACTACACTGATTGTTATTGTAACATTCTCCTTTATTATACTGATTATTATTCATTACATACCATTTACATGTGTGCATCTTTCCTTTATTTTACCACTAATTAGGTCAATTTCTAACGATCCTGAATTTTCATATTCAGTTATAAGATATTTTATTTTGTTCATCACGTGTCTGAGAGAGATCACACACATTATGAGGAGCCCGGAGTTCTCTTAGCTTGATCATCCTGTTTGGAGAGATTCGCTATAGATTCACTAGATATCTATTATGATTGATTATTCATGTAATAATATTATTCTTGTGTAAAAATTAATATGTTATATTATAATGGATTTTAATTTACTATAGTGATTTCATGTTAGATAAGGCTTAGCGCATATATGTGGGGCATTTTTCTCGCGTATATGCATCGCTAATTCTTGTCATGTGTCATTTTCACGTATTTTGGGAAGCGGAGCGTTGCGTGTATATCACCGTTTATTGGATTAGCTAATTGGTGCATTTGGTTGGCCATGCATCCAATACTAGTTTCATGGAAATTGAAAGAGATTCACACATAT
The DNA here is from genome assembly GCA_038442645.1 of Agave tequilana. Taxonomy (NCBI): domain Eukaryota; kingdom Viridiplantae; phylum Streptophyta; class Magnoliopsida; order Asparagales; family Asparagaceae; genus Agave; species Agave tequilana. The sequence continues at coordinate 71,771 of JAVJIF010006610.1, read as the reverse complement.
CTCATGCCGCGGCCTTTAAGGCTCCTTCCACATAAGGCAATCCTACAAAAGTTATAGTGACTGGAAATATATCCTGCCCATCATTTACGCATCAGACTTATTAATAGTTTATAACAACTCATCCTTACCAAGTCACACTTAAGTACTGACTGTCACATTACAAGAGTTCGCACTTCGTACTGCCTGAGTACAATCAACTTGGCATATAAGAGAGGTAATAATCTTCATATAATTTTACTGCCTCCAACTATAGACAACTTGTCTAACTTATTTCTACCGCAATGAACTTTTTTCGTGGGACAAATTCAATACTCAGATAGGTTACCATTACAGTATCTTTAATGTGGACTAAATAAACCCACTCCTCTATATGCCTAGGACTTTTGTCCTATTTAGACCATTTGTTAAGTGGTTTGCAAGATTCTCCTCTGACTTTACATAGTTAAGAGATACTTATTTGTCTTTAAGGCTTTTACGGATTGAAATCTCAGTTGTATATGCTTATTCATTTTTATATTGATAATATCTTGTTCTGATAACTCAATTATAGCTTTAAAATCACAAAGAACAAAAATTGTAGGAACATAGAAATAACAGGCAAATCAGAAATAAGATTTAGTAGCCATTCAACTTCTAAGCATGTAATCTCTAATGCAGTGAGTTTGATTATTTACTAGATCCCAATTTATGGCAGTGCCTCTAACGATAAATAAAAAATCTGATGTGAACTTAACATCACTAGAATCTGTTATCTAATTGACGTCATTATAACCCTCAATAACAATAAGCCTCAATAACAATAGGAAAACCTGTATAAAAAAGAGAATAATATATAGTACCCTTAAAATCTACTAAGTCTATCAATAGCAAAAGAAATATAGATGTAGTCTTTTTGGATACATAAAGCAAAGACCCTACCATTTGAGCATATCTATGTTCAGATACATGGAATCCTTTACTTCTCTATAAAATCATGTTATATTCATAAGAAGTACCAACATGGTTACAATCATCAAAATTGAACTTCTTAATCATTTTATTAATAGCATGAGAAAGAGACAGAATATCATTTGAAATTTTAGAAACTTTCATACCCAAAATCATGTTTGCTTTTTCAAATCTTTCATTTTAAAAAAATATTGATAGGTAGGCTTATACATCTTTAATAACACCAAGAAATATCCCAAATATGAAGATATTATCTTCATATAAGCATAATATCACATAATCTTTCTTCATTATCTTGAAATATAAACATTAATCATAATCATTTATAATAAAATCATATTTTAAAATCATCTTATCAAAATTTGCAATGCCATTGTTTAGGAGCTTACTTTAAACCATACACAAATTTGCATAATTTATTCTCTTGCCTTTTGACCACAAATCTTTCATGTTGATCTATATAAATCTCTTCCTCGAGATCTCCATTTAGGAAAGTAGTTTTAATATCCATCTAATGAATAATCATTTTATAAATAGATACTACCGCTAAAAGGGTTTTAATACTAGTAACTCTAGCTACTGGAGAATATGTATCCAAATAATCAACTCATTTCTTTTGTATATATAGTTAGACTATAAAACAAAATAAGTCTAACAATCTCCCACTTGGGCCAAGCAAGTCATACTGAATAGATATTATGCATAACTTTATGACGTCAAAACTTTAACCGCCGACAAACCACGTTTCAAAACAATCTGGTCCATTAAGAGTCCTGCCACCGAACATGGCGATCGTTACCTTCTGTATAATCGAGGTAGGACCTTCCACATCACAAGTTTCAGAACCCCTAACGACATAGATCAAATGTGGACGTGTGGCATGGAAATGTCCTCTGATCAAATAAGGTACAATTCCAACTGGTTTCCACTTTATGACTCCAACGAGTCTAGCCTTATGACTCCAACGAGTCTCACTTTATGACTCCAACGAGTCTAACTGCTAATTCAACAAACTCAAATGCGCAAAAGTAAACTTTAAGAAAAGCAGTTATAAATTATTTACGGCGTCGGATGCTTGATGTGGGTAATGCAAGTGGGAGAACCTTGATGTGTAGTAATCGGCCCAAAGGAAGGTTGTCATTATGGCCGGGTCATTACATATATTATATGGCCAATATAGATTACTTAAACTTTAGGACCAATCCTATAAAGTGACAGTCGGCCCAAAGGAAGGCTGTTTTCTTACATAGGACCTAGACTTTAGGATATCTATATTGGGCCAGTACAGTGTTGGCATATAGAGACACAACTTGTTCTGAAAGTTTAACCGGCAGCTCTATCGGTTAAACTGGTTGCATTTTCTAAAATTCATTTTTTATGGCTATTACAGTAGAATTTTATTAAATGCAATGTTTATGTTAAATTGATGAGAAATTGTACACTTATGTAGTTTAAATTGAATGGTACAAACTTTAAGAAGTGGTAAGACCATGTAAATGATCGTTCTTGAATTCATGCACCTAGAGTACACCTTAAGATTGATGGATTTCTACTATCACTAATAAAAGTTCAGTAAAGAAATGATCAATTATGATAAGTGGGAGAGATCTTACAAGATATGTCTAATGGTCATAAAGTACACTATTCCTATGACTATTAGGGGTGCTATGCCTGATAAGGTTAGTGCTAAGAGTTTTCTAACTGAAGTAGCAGACCGATTTACTAAATCGGATAAAGTTGAGGCTAGTACGCATCTTAGCAAGCTAGTAAATATAAGCTACAATGGTAAAGGAAACATAAGGGAGTACATTATAGAAATGTCTAATCTTGTTTCAAAACTAAAGGTACTGAAATTGGAACTCTCCGAAGAGATTCTAGTGCACATTTTGAATTCTCTTCCTCCACAGTATAACCCTTTCAAGATTAATTATAATGCTCAAAGGGAAAAGTGGAGTCTCACTGAGCTCATTAGTAACTGTGTTCAGGAAGAAGAAAGGTTGAAACAAGAAAAGACTGAAAGTGCTCACTTAGCATTTCAGGGTAACACCACTAATAAGAAAAGGAAAAGTGAAACTAAAGGGAGGAACATAAACACCACTACAGTGGCTGATCCTAAGTGGCAAAAGTGCAGAAAAAGTTGTCTAAGGTCATTGCATGCTTCTTCTGTAAGAAAGTAAGTCACCTCAAGTAGGAATGCATAAAGTGTCAGAAATGGATATTTAGTGGGTATATCTCATATTTATGTTTGTTCTGAGATTAATTTAGCTTTAGTGCCACTTTATAAATTATGAATAGATAGTTCACACAAGCGATTCAATGCGGAACTTCCAAACCCAGAGGAGGCCCAGCCCAGCTGAGCGATACATATACATGGGTGATGGAAATAAAGTTGCAATTAAAGTTGTTGGAGTTTGTAGGCTTAAATTAGATTCTGGTTTTTTGTTTTAGATTTGGATGAGACTTTATATGTTCCGTCCTTTTAGGCGGAATCATATTTCAATTTCATTTGTTAGACAGATCTAGTTTTACTGTCACTCTTGATAATGAAATGCTTAGTCTACTTTCCAAACCTAAAGTTGTTGGTACTAGAATTCTGATTGATGGCTATATAAATTGAAACTTCATGCTTTATATACTGAGTCTCTATATGTGAATGACATAGGCACTAAGCGAAAATTAATTAAAGAAACATTAGAAAGTTTGGTACTAGACGAAGTTCAGATGTCTTAATTTGGTGTATACAGACATTTGTGGTCCATTCCCTACAGCTTCTTGGAATGGTCATGAATATTCATCACTTTTACAGACAATTACTCTCGTTATAGGTACCTACACTTGTTCCATGAGAAATCCCAATCATTGGACATGTTTAAAGCCGTTAGATCTGATCATGGTGGTGAGTACTATGATAGATATGACGAATCAGGTAAATGTCCAGAATCATTTGTCAATTTCTGAAAGAGTGGTATTATCGCTTAGTACACCATATCAGGGACACCTCGTCAAAATGGTATTGCTGAGAGATAAAATCACACATTAAAGGATATGGTTGGGAGTATGACAGCTCACACTACTCTACCAAAGTCATTATATAGTGAAGCCTTAAAAATGATTGTCACCTCCTTAATAGAGTACCTATCAAAACAGTAACTAAAACCCTATATGAGTTATGGACTGAGAAATCTCTCAGTATTAGGCATCTACATGTTTGGGGTTGTCCAGCGGAAGCTCGGCCATATATACCATATGAGAAGAAGTTGGACTCAAGGACAGTTAGCTGTTTATTCGTAGGGTATTCTGAGAGGTATAAAGGCTTTAAGTTTTATTGTCCCTCCATTAAGAATATAAAGACGGATTGCTAAATTTTTTTGAGAATATTCAGAACAGTAGGAGTCAACTACATAAAGATTTCATATTTAAGGAAGAACATATACCCATGACAAATTGTTCCAAATGATAAAGTAGTTGTTCCACTTCAAGATGAAAATACAGTTGCATCCTTACAAGATACATATACAGTTCATCCTGAAATAGATCATGCTGGTGAGGTAGAAATTGAAAATTCTCAATCACAAGTCCCTTAGGAGATCAACTAGGGAGAGGAGATCAGTCATTGCAAATGACTATATTGTTTATCTCCAATAGCATGAGTTTGACATAAGGCTAGAGGATGACCCCGCATCCTTAAATGAAGCCAAACTCAACATTCACTCCAGTAAGTGGTCAAATGTCATGAAAGATGAGTTAAAATCCATAAAGGACAATGATGTTTGGGATTTAGTAGAGTTGCCTGAAGGAAAGAAACCGATTGGTTGTAAATGAGTATTCAAAACCAAGCGGGATTCGAAAGGTAATGTCAAAAGGTATAAGGCACATCTTGTCACAAAGGGATTCACTCAAAGAAAGGGCATTGATTATAAGGAGACTTTCTCCCTAGTTTTCATGAAGCATTATTTTAAGATTATTATGAAACTAGTGGTTCACTTTGACCTGAAGTTATACCAAATGAATGTTAAGATTGCCTTTCTTAATGGTAGCATTGAGAAGGAAATCTGTATGGTGCAACCAGAAAGTTTTTTAAAGTGAAGGTTTCATAATATTGGTTTGCAAATAAAGAAATTCATTATGGTTTAAAGCAAGCATCCCGTCAATAGTATTTGAAAATTGATCAAGTAATATCCGGCTTTGATTTTAAGGAAAATATAGTTGATCAATGTATTCACCATAAATTTTAAGAGAGTAGACTTATATTTCTTGTGCTATATGTGGATGACATTCTATTAGCAAGTAACGATATAGATCTTCTACTTGAGATCAAGAGTTTTCTCTCAAAGAATTTTGAGACGAAAGATCTTGGAGTCGCTTCTTTTGTGACAGGCATCCAGATTCAACGTGACAGGACACGTGGAATATTAGGTTTATCACAAAAGGCCTATATCGATAAGGTGCTAGATAGATATAGCATGAAGAATTGCTTTAAGAGAGATAAGTTAAATCTACTCTAATGTCCCAAGAACGATCTACGGAAAGAGCAAATGAAAGACATTCCATATGCATTGGCGGTTGGATGTCTGATGTGTGCTCAAGTTTGTACCCATACAGAATAGCATATACCATTGAGAAACTTGACAGAAACTTGATCAATCATGGATTGATCTCTGGAAGACTGTCAAGAAGGTAATGCGATATCAATAAAAGACTACATGAAATCTGATCAGTTGCAGCTGATCAGATACACAGATTCAGATTATGCTGTATGTATCGACAATAGGAAGTCCACTTCATGTTATATTTTCCTTATTGTAGGAAGATGGTGGATTTAGTCGAGAGGCCATTACAGCTACACTGTGATAATAAAAGCTATAAAGCTATACTATAATAGTGACAAGAGTTCAGTAAAGTCGAAGTATATCGACATCAAGTTTCTTGTCATCAATGATAAAGTTCGGAATCATATTTTGTCTGTTGATAGTGATGACACTATTCTTAACATTATAGATCCACTCATTAAAGGACTTTCACCTAAAGTATTCTTAGAGCATATTGCTCATATGGGGATGACTAGTCATTATGATATCCTGATTTTGTGGGAGTGGATAATTTTATGTAACAGACATTATTTCTAAGTGCACTTTATGGATATTTGTTGATTCTGATAAATAAATTTATAACTGCTTTTCCTAAAGTTTACTTTTGCGCATTTGAGTTTGTTGAATTAGCAGTTAGACTCGTTGGAGTCATAAAGTGAGACTCGTTGGAGTCATAAGGCTAGACTCGTTGGAGTCATAAAGTGGAAACCAGTTGGAATTGTACCTTATTTGATCAGAGGACATTTCCATGCCACACGTCCACATTTGATCTATGTCGTTAGGGGTTCTGAAACTTGTGATGTGGAAGGTCCTACCTCGATTATACAAAAGGTAACGATCGCCATGTTCGGTGGCAGGACTCTTAATGGACCAGATTGTTTTGAAACGTGGTTTGTCGGCGGTTAAAGTTTTGACGTCATAAAGTTATGCATAATATCTATTCAGTATGACTTGCTTGGCCCAAGTGGGAGATTGTTAGACTTATTTTGTTTTATAGTCTAACTTATTTTTGGGCCTACTCAAGTCAATTGGATATTTGCACCCGCCCACTTAACCTATGTTGTTTGACCCAATAAAGAATTGATCAAACCTAAATGATTTGGGTCTAAACACGTTTCAATTACACTTAGCCATGAGTGTATTTAAATTAGAATGTGGGACTCATCACACGTGTGGAACTCGTGTTATAAATCAAGGGCCTAGATCTATGATGAGTTGAACTAGGGTTTCTTGATGCTATATATACCATGAGTAGGGTTCCCTCTCCACCAACAAGAATAACTATCTCTCTTAGAGGCCTCTCATCTCCTCTAAGAATAAAGGAGAGAACTTGGTGGCTGGAGAGAAGAATCCTCTCCCTCAACTCCGGCGTCCTCGAGATCGTGCAACCTTCGGCAACCTCTTCGTGATGGAATCAGGTATGCCTAAAACCCTCCTTCCCTTTGATCATGATAAAGAGGCTTACAGTATATGTGTAGATCTTGTATGGAATAAATTTAGATCTAACATATATATCTTGGTTACTAATTTACCTTTGTATTTCTCAATACTGTCATCTGGTCTCCGTTTCTACTTAAATATCCATTTCTCCTACTGGTTTACAATTTGGAGGTAAAGTCAGTTAATTTTCAAGTTTCATTCTTCAAAATAGATATTATTTCACTATTAATTGTTTCTTTCCAGAAAGAAGCGTTAATTGAGTTCATACCATCATCAAAATTAGTTGGATCTCCTTCTATTAGATATGTCAAGAAATCTTCTCCAAAATTCTCCTCTATTCTTCCTCTTTTACTTCTTCTAACTCTATCACAGGTACGGTGGAATAGAAGAAGGCTAAATAGAACCGCTAGGTTGATCTACTACATTAGTAGGAACTCTAGACTTACAAGGAAATACATCCTCATAGAATACTGCATCTCTAGATTATGTAATGGTTTTATTGAAAATATAACTAATCTTAGAATTAATGACTAAAAATTTATTGGCATTACTATTAGTAGCATAACCAGTAAACACTGCATCTAGTTTTGGTCCTATTTTTTTCTTCTCAGGTTTAGGAATACCAACTTTAGTCAAACAACACAAAAGTTTAAAATGATTCAATCGTGATTTCTCTTATGCCAAAGTTCACAAAGGGTCTTAAAATTCTTCATATTAGGTATCATATTCAAAATTTATAATATGAAGATAGAAGAGCTTCAGCCAGAATAAGGGGAAGTTACTCATGTATTATTCCATATTCACGACAAAATATAGTGAAGTTATTAGAGGTATATTCTCCCCCATGATCAGATCTTCGGACTTTAATTTTCTTTTCTATTTGATTCTCAGCCTCGGCCTTTTAAATCTTAAATCTATCTAATACTTCAGATTTAGTCTTAAGAAGATAGACAAAACAATATCTAAAATAATCATCTACAAAAATGCCAAAATATATTCTACCTCATCTGATAAGAACTCTTTAGAATCACATACATCACTGTGAATAAGTTTTAAAGGTCTAGAGATACTAACTACTGACTTAAAAGGTTTCTTAGGATGTTTGGCCCGAACACAAATTTCACACTTGATGTTTGATGCAAATCATTCAGGAATTAAATTTTTATTCACAAGTCTCTTTATGGAACCAACATTAACTTGTCCTAATCTTCCACACCGTTTATCACAGGATTCAATATTAAGGACAACTGAAGAAGAATTCATTCACATTGATACAATTTTAATTTAAATAATCCATTAAATACATATCCTTTACTAACAAATATATTGTCTTTATTGATAACAAACTTATTAACCTCCAATATAATCTTATATCCTATTTTCACCAATAAAGAACCGTTAATCAAATTCCTTCTCACAGTCGACACATGTAAACAATCCTGAAGTATCAAAATTCTCCTAGAAGTTATCTTTCGTATAACTTTTCCTCTTCCTAATATTTGTGCCACCGAATCATCCCAAGGGCTACACCTCCTCTACTCGATTCCTAGTAATTAAAAGAACAGGAGCGTTCAAAATATACATGGATGTTAGCTCCAAATATCTAACTACATGTGGTCATTATAGTGTAAAGTAAGGTTAACTAAAGACAAAGAATTTACTGAGTTAATAGACTCATAAGATCTACTCTCAATCATATTCTCTTGAAAATTAGATGGCCTTTATTGTTCCTTGAAGGGATCTTGATAGGCTTAGTCTTTCTATTGTAACACTTAGAAAGCAAAATATTTGTTCTTCCACACACGTAACAAAACTTTTCATGAGTATTATTATTGGCCTAATTTTTCTTATATTGGACTTGATTTTTATTTTGATTTTGGTTATAAGACCTATTAGGATGATGGTTCATTTTAAACTTCTTGCCCATAAGTCTGAGGTGATACGGCTTATACTAGGATTTTGACTTGTCTTTCTAATAGGTTTACCTTAGCCTTCATCTATGTTGCTCCTCAACTCTGAGAGCATTAATAGACTGGATGAAAGTTTCTTATATTCTTTGGGCAACAACCTCATCATCTGAGCAGAGGCTTGCTCTCCCATCCAAGGGCAAGTACTGGTGATTTACCGGGGGAGGCTTTTACCGCTAGGGGATGGGGCTGATTCAACGTCCAGACAAGAAGACGAGCCTATTGTCTTCTTAGGCAGTATTTCACGACTGCTTACTCCAGGCCAGCTTTTTCTTTCTTGATTTATTATTTTTTGAAAATATTTTGTCATAAATACTTCATGTCTAGGAGTTTTTCAATGCTAGTTTTAATTGCATATTTAATTTTAAGAAATAGATTTCTGAAATATCCAACAATCTAGAAGACATGTTCAGATGGTCATTATAAAATATATTCTTGAAATTTATGATCCTGGTCATTCACGGATTCATCCATCATTTAGAAACTACTAAAGGCTGAAGAATTGAATCTAGTAACACCAGCATCATCTTGACCATATTCTTTCTCAAGGGCATTCCAAACTTCCTTCGCGATCTTATATTCATAAAATATGTCTTGAAATTTTTGAGAAAGAGAACTTAGGATACGGTTATAACAATGATAATCAATTTTTTTAAGGATTTTTAGGTTTTAGTCCAATATAGTAGATGAATAAGTACCTAGAATACAAGTAGAAGAACCAGGTGTGGACACAAAAGGTGGACTAGAAGCATCTATAACTGATATAAGGCCTAATGTGGTTAACCAAAACCTCATCTGATTTTTCCATCATTTAAAATAAGGGGGAATGAGCTACAACTCCTATGTCAAATTGTAATTAGGAAAAAAACTCAGCTTCATAATTTTATTCGCTTCAACCACCTACTTTTTTAACCAATCACGCGTGCCCACGTGTCAAGCACAGAAGCGCTCCTCTGCGATGAAAGACACAAATACTCCATAGTAATCGCTTTGAAAAAAAAGACTGTTTCAAAAATGCGAAATGCTGGCATATAAAGGACATCGACCATGATCGCAGTCCTTAACAAAAATTTTGAGGACTGCGATCATGATCACAGTTCTCATAAAAATGTCATATTTCTGAGGACTGTGATCATGATCGCAATCCTCACAAAAATCTCCTATCTCTAAGTACTGCGACCATGATCGCAGTCCTTGCAAAAATGTCATATTTTTGAGTTTTTATAGGACTGTGATCATGATCGCAGTCTTCACAAATATGATCGCAGTTCTCACAAAAATGTCTTATTTGTTTTTATAGGATTGCGACCATGATCACAGTTTTTATTATAAAGACATGTTTCTAAGTCTTTATAGGACTGTGATCATAATGACAATCCTCACAAAATGTCTTATTTTTTAGTCTTTATTAGAACTGCGATTATGATCGCAGTCCTCACAAAAATATAAATTCTCAGTCAATATTGGGACTGCTAAAATGATCGCAATCCTTACAAAAATGCCTTAATTTTCTATTAATAAAAAGCCTGCGATTATTATCGCAGTCTTCTAACAAAGGATTGTGGCCATAGTCCCAGTCATCATATAGGATTGCGATCATGAGTCGCAGTCCTTATATTAGCATCGCCATCATCAGCAGACTCTTGTTCACTAGCATCGAATGATCCTCAATTGTTTCAGATCTAAATACCATATCGATCACAAACACAAATAAAACTCATCGCGAGCACGAGCAAACGAGATCTGCAGAAGGTTGGTTCCAAAAAAATTGATCCGGGGGCTCTGCCCCATGAGATCTCTGAGAGGGGGCTCCTCCCCCCTTTCAACCCCCACGACGACCTGACCGTGTAGGCCGACCACAAATGTCCTCCATCGGGGTCTGGGTTGAGTAAATTTTCCTCCATCGGGGTCTGGGTTAAGGGAAAGCAACATTGGGAGCAATAGGAAAGGGTAAAAATAGAAATAAAAATATACAAAGAAGCGGTAGTTGGGAGGAATTAATTTATACTGACATGGATAGGACTGTAGTGAATAAAATTATGAAACAGAGTTTTTTTTCTTAATTACGAAGCAAAGTTGGTGATTGTAGCGAAATTTTTCTTAAAATAAAGACCATTAAATTTCTTGTCATCCTTATTTCCTATTTTCAGAAAATAAATGGATATGAAGAACAAGATTAAAACTACAACATGCAACATAATCATTTTGTCACTTGATATATCTAAACAATATATATGTATATGATCACAAGTATGTAATATGCAATTCGCAACAGAAGCAGTTACTAATGAAAAAAGGAAAAATATAAATTTTAGTGTGTATATTTATTTGTTGTTCTATAATAAAAAGTTCTAGATAACAATAACCATTAGGAAATCTAGTTAGTTTATACAAAATCTAATGAAGCAACAATGGTGCTACATACTTGCAAATAAATTGAGATAGACGTGTGTCATTCTAGAAGGATTCGAAGCCGAATCATTTCCACTAGAATACAACACTACAACATCTGAGTGCAAGATTTACTCCGTCGAAGTTGATCTTACAAATAAATTATACTAAAAATTCTAAAATAGAATTATACCATAATGGAATAAATGAAAATATATGCGCACTCCTATAATTTGAATGGATCTGAAAATTGAAATTTCAAGGAGAATGAAAGTTTTAGATTTTTGCGTGCAACAATAAATTGGCAATGTTCCATATAAATTGCATATCGATTTAGTTTGTTAATCTTGGGATATATCATGCGAGCAATATCAAGGATCAAGGTTCCTAAATTTGATGGAAATAAATCAAAAAATAAATTTAAAAATCAAATAATTTCTTTTCTTAAATTCTCAAAGAAAACAAAATATTTTTTTGCGCAAAATTGAATCAATAAAAATCTATAAAATTAAAGAGATGAATATAGAGATCCGGTTTGGGTGTAAAGTGTATACTCACTCCTTTTAAGAACATGTTTGCGCCTCTGTGCAAGCATCCAAGCTAGAGAGGTTTCGTCTGATACGATGTCTCCAGACACCGGGATTCTTAATCGAGCATGATCGTCAAGGAAGGATGATCGAAATAATGGCTTTTGATTGCTCAGATAATGAATGTAGCGAGAAAGAAATTGCTATCAATCAAAGCAAACCTTTAGAGTGGGAGATAGAGAACTCGAGAGGAAGAAGAGACTGAGAGTTTCTGTGTTGTTTTTACCTTAATACCCGAGTTTCTCTTTTTATTACAAGAGAATATGCGAGCGCATCTCTACAGAAAGAATCGAGCAACAATATATCTTGAGAAGAGATACATCCGATATGTTTAGCCTGACGAGTATGACTTAACGGTCATATTTTTAGGCTTTAAAACCAATTAAAAGGATGGGCTTATAAAGAGTAATAATTAATAGAATGAGCTCAGCTAGAGCAGGCTTTAAAACTAAAACCAATAAAACTTAATTCTTTCTAGCAGTATATGTTGAATTTTTGATTTAAATAAGGGGAAAACTTGAGTTTTTATAGGCATTGTTAGCTCAATCCATTTTATTTATTTTATTTCTTAATAGGGTCTAGCCTTATAGGTATTGGGTTTAATTTAAACCCAAACCCGACCCAATCTGGACTTTTACTCTTTTCTTTTTAAAGCATTAGTTAGAAACTGATTCTTTTGTTTTAATGACATGTCTTCGTGAAAGTAAATGAGACTAATAATAGAATTGATTTGGGAGAGAGTTAAATCAAATTAATTGAGATTAATGAAATAATGTTTATAATGTATTCTATTAATACCCACTTTCTCCACGTGGGACAAAAATCCTATATAAGGGGTTGGTTCATGACAAGAAATAACACCCCCCCCCACACCCCATTCAGCACTTGCTCTTTTCTAAATTTTTTTAACAATATTTTAAGCAAGAGGCTCGATTGTTCATATGCTATCGAGTGCTGACTTCTCGGCGGTTCTTTATTGCTAGGGAGCATAGTGCTTCTTTTAATTTTGATTCTTTGAAATTTATATTTTGAGTTGATTAAAATTAAATAAATAACATGTACTAAAATTTCAACATTATATCTATTTACTCCCAACAAATATGGCATGTGATTACCGTTGTTCATCCATACAGTTAGCTCGAGTCATTGAGTCATTAAATGAGGAGAAGAAAGATGTTGTTGAGATATGATTTGAAGGTATTTTGCATATCACATTTGAAGGTATTTTGCATATCACAAGCGTTAAAATTGACAGACGCCTAGTCCCTTATCTGAGTAGGAATTTCAATGTTCATAGTAATACTATTCGCATACAAGAATGAGATATGAGATTGACCGACTTTGATGCTCATTACTTGATGGGTTTGAGACATGATGGAGATCACATGATAGTAGGTTGAAGAGAAGATTTGAAACCCCGTGTGAGATAATATGAGTAGTAAATGGGAAGATATCACTTCTGACTTGGTAAGAGATATACAAGAGAGGTCCGAAACAAATCATCACTTTAAGATTACTTGCACGCTTCTCATGATAGTTGTCTTTTAGCTCATGATATATCATTAGCTGTATTGGTAAGACATTTAGCAATTCTACAGGATATTAGGCGCATCTCAGAGTACAACTGAGTAACATTCACTATCGACTTTCTATTCAAATCAATCAGACATCAGAGGATGAGTTTAAGTAGATACTAGCTAGGTGGCGTATTTCTTCTTCAAATAATTTTATACAAAAAAATTATTGTTTATTATTACATAGATAAAAATTGAAGTGTATTCGTATTTGATTTTGTTTTCTTCAGCTTTGGCACTATGAGCACAGACGAGTTAGAGGGGCTCCTTTTGACTGCACCAGCAGATCACTCCCTGTCATGGCTTATTGGGATCATGTCGGATGCTTACAATGAGATGCCTTCCATAAAGCAAATGGAGTTGATTATTTTTTGAGGTAATTGGAGTTTACTACAAATCTCCTCATTTTTGACTTATCCAAATGCTCATTATTTATTTATTTTGTTCTTTTCTCTGAGCATTTGCAAAGGACTTAGAGATAATAACGGAGTTAGAGCGGCCAACACAAACGGAACCATTATGGCATGGGTTAAGAGGGGAGTGCAAGGAGTTCGATACATCACGTAGGAGGTTATGCATATTTATCAATTATATGTCGTAGGGCCTGTTTGTTTCGTTGCAAAACGTCGCAAGTCGTAAGTCGTAAAATGAGAATGGAAAAAATGAACTGTAGCAGAGAAAATATATTGTGTTTTACGGTGTTTGGTTGATAAAGTGGAGTGTAAATGGAAAAGTATATTGTGTTTTACGGTGTTTGGTTGATAGAGTGAAAGTGTAAATGATAAAGTATATTGTGTTTTACGGTGTTTGGTTGGTAATGTAAAAGTGTAAGTGGAAAAGTTGACCACAAAATTAACTGTAGCAGTAATTTAAATATTATATATACTATTAAATTAAATCTACTATTACAAATTAAATTGTATTAATAAATTTGAGATAAAAAATTAATAATCTTAATATTTTATTTATAACAATAATATTAATAAAATATTAGTAAAATTAGTAAAATATTACTACAATATTAACTAAATAAGTAATTATAAAATTTTAAGAAAATCTAAAGAAACTGAATAAAATTTTAAGGATACTAATAAAACATAAATATTAAAAAAATCTTAAGAAAATTAATAAAATATAGTTATAATATTATAATATTATAAAATACTTAAGATTATTATAATATTAAATTTTATGATAATAATATCGTAATATTATAAAAATATAAAATTAACAAAGTAAAATATAATTATAAATTTAATAATGAAATATTATTATGATATTATTATAATGAATTATTACAATATTAACATAATAAAATATTAATATAATTTTAAAGTATATTATAATATTAATAAAGTAATTATTTATATTAAGAAATAAATAAATTAAATATATAATAATTTAATATTAAAACACATTATTGTTATATTAATAAAATATTAAATTTAAATAAAATATTAAGAAAATTGGTGTAAATATTAATAAATAATAAAGTATTAAATAACAATATTAAATTATATATTAAATTAAAATAATAAAATAGTAAATATTAAAACAATCTTAAAAATAATAAAAAACTAAAAAATACCAGTATAAAATAATTCGATAAGAAATTAAACACTATTAAAAATATTAAATATATTAAATATTTAATAATATTAAATTATATATTGATTATTAAGTAACTGCTTTGGCACTACTAATGTATTACAAGTAGAATTTACATGACCACAAAATTAACTGTAGCAGTTGCAAGTGGGAAAATTTGAGTGTAAAAGTGAGATTTATATGACCACAAATTTAACTGTAGCAACTGCAAGTGGGAAATGAGAGTTGTATTTTGCGAAATGTTTTGCAACGAAACAAACAGTTGAAAATGGAAAAGAGTTTTACGACTTGCGGTTTTGCGGCGTTTTGCGGGGAAACAAACAGGCCCTTAATTGTAAATATAGTTTTAAGGTTTAGTTACTAATATGAAATTATGACTGAGAGATAAAATAGATCCTAAGAATAAGCATAGGGATCATAAGATGGTACTTCACATATTGAAGATGGAGAATTTATGGTAAAAAAATTAGTTTTACATGTAAATTTATCAATTTGTTAATACACTTTTTTGTTTCTTTATTTATTATTTCTTTCCTTTTTCTTAGTAGAGGGTGGGTTGTGATAGCTAGACTCCTCGGTGACAGACTAAAGATGACGTGACACAACCTCGACCTTGTAAACCCCCCTCCCACCTCTATGTATATTTGCCTGGGCACAAAGTGGCCACGACCAGGGGTCTATAGAACCTTGGTCGAAAATCCATTACTCATAAAAGGTGTACGCTAAAAGATGAGATGTCAAGTACATGTACTCATATATAGCTAAAAGATTTTTTTTAGAAAAAGAGAAAAAAGAGCTTGCCCCTATCTTCACGTGGGGCCAGTTATGTTGTCCCTCGTTTGAAGGAAGATAACTTTAAAACTAATTGACCGGTATATCAATATTCAATGATAAAAAATCATACATCTTATAAAATAAAATATAATAAAAGACAACGAGAAAACAGAATCATAAAACAAATAAATAAAAGATGGTTTACTGTAAAAAAAAACTTGAAAGTTTATGGTAGCTAAAAAGTAAAAACAAATAAAACTAAAAAAAGAGAAAAGTGATAGAAAAATTCTAAAACTACGTTCGAGTCTGGTAATGTAGGGCCTACTTTGCCTATCGCTTGGTCACATAGCGGCCGCATGAAGTTGGGTCCAGCTGTAATTTTCTATTTTTTTAAATATTTCTCGTCTCCTTCCCCTCAGTCTCTCCCCATCAAATTCTATATAGTTAACTGCTGGATCCGATCCAATTTCATGGCCTTATGCTCAAGGAATCGCAAACTCGTTGCAAACCCGCATCCAGAATTTGATCGGTTCTCAAATTCCTCTTTTGTAATTTCAGTGTTTTAGCTAATGCAGTTAGCTGTTCAATTCTATGCACAATATGTTTTATTTGAGTCGATTTGTCCAGTGAAGTGATGTTGTGGGCGTTGGATGCAGGGTGAACTGAATCTGCTCCATTTTCCCTGTACAATTTGTAGAGGAAGGAATTTGCTATGGGTAATCGCAATGATGTACGAATTGACTCTAATCTGCCTCTTTTCCTCAATTATTTTGTTCCTGATGGATATATCTTTCTTATTTGTTGCCATTTTTATTTGACTAATAGGCTAAGTTTGATTATTCTCCCCTTTTTTTTTCGCAATTGAAAACAAGGTCATTGGAACGCAGGTAGTGGATGAAAAAGTCGATGAAACTGAGCCTGCTCATGGTACACATAACTTTTTTGTTTCTGTATCCTTTATGTTTATTGCATATGAACTTCTGGCACATACTTCTTGAGTTTCCATGTATTTGATTAAGAACCTTTCACACATGTTTCTAGGCATTGATGCCACAGTTTCTTGTGCATGTCTACCTACTATAGTGTTCCTTCTTTTGCACTCTTTGGACAACTTATTCTGAAAATAGCTTCATTGCTTGTGATTCTGATTTTTAGGAGGTTAACCTATGGAATTTGTAATTCACACCTTTTGATGCTTATCTAACTGTTTATTTCGTGCAGGTGAAGTGATACAAAATGGAAGAGAAATCCTTTTCCAGGTACGATAACTGAATGTTGCACATGTTGTGCATGCATGACTTATAAAACATTGATGCACTTGTTGTTGACTGATAACTGCAATTTTCTCCTGCAATATAGTAATATCTATGGGAAATCTAGTTTGCAAGCCAAGCATTTTCAGCTGAATAACTTGGAAATCTTTTGACTGATGTTTCTTATGGAGACTGTACTACATGTCATGTATTGTAAAACACTAAGCAACTTGGATGGAGAATACCCCTAATACATTCTTGCCAAATGACATGTCTTAAAAATCATCAAAAAGACAATAAGTTCTTCAAACAAGTAGGCTTACCAAACAAATCTATACCCTTCTGATAATTACTTTCACTTTACAAAACATTTAAGTTAAGAAAATTTACTAATAATCCTTTACAAGTACCAATCATTTAGGAAGAAATTACCAATAATCTCTTCCAAACATAAAATTTAATTGAGAATAAATTTACCAATCATCACGTCTACTTACCATCATAGACATCAATGATCCTCAATTATCATTTACAAATAATTTAAGTTATCCCATTTACCAAATTAACTTGGTTTCCTTTAATTCACTCTCGTAATTATAAATCTTAGGGTATAATGCTATCAAAATGCCATCTTCGCACATTGATTTTCTTGACTTTAAAATAGTTATTTAATTTACACCCAGGAGGCTTCATTTGTATTTTAGCTGCTTGGAGCAGGTTGTTGGTAACTAACAAAATAATTGGAGGGTTCCAATAATTTATCCTTTTTTGTTTTGCTATTATCACTATTACCGTTTCTTTTTCCTTCAGAAAGCCGGTAGGTGTATATCATGAGAGAGGTAGGGGAAGAAAGCTTGCGTTGGAAGAAGAGAAATAACTCCTATGAAGCGGAGAAACATTTCCTAGCAATCTAATTAAACCTCCTACCTCCGCATATAGCTCTCAATGAGCCTCCACAAACTGCTATTAGCCTCCACGCATCCTGTCTCGAGTTGTTGCGTATTAAGTTGCAATAGTGCACTCCCTGCATTTTAATTCAAAATCCACTAGATTGAAGAAGGAAATATTCAAACCACAGCCTTTAAGTATCTTATTCTAAATTTCCATGTAAACATAATAATTTTTTTTGCTATATCTTTAAGTATCTTATTCTCTTACCAGCTTGGGTAAAGAATGATCAATATAGATATGGACCTACATTGAAATTACATATCATACATATACATACATACATACATACATAAATAAATAAATAAATATATATATATTTATCTGTATATAAATACACACATGTGTGTATATATATGTGGCTGCACACATTCACAGACAGACAGACACACACACAGATGGAAATACACCAGAAAGTGCCCCCCCACATTACACTCACAAGTGCATGAAAGTGCCCTTGAGGTGTAGCTCAATAGTAAAGCATTGGGGGTGGGATGAGGGAAGTCTTAGGTTCAAGTCAAACTATGCCACTGTCCAATAATAACAGTAAGAGCTACAACGACGATGACGACAACAACAACAAAAAAAGAAAAGAAAAAAGGGTTAGGGCTGAAGGTTTACATACAAAAAACTATCATCTGATAAAACTAATGTTAGTACAAGCGGTTATGTGCCGACTAATATTAGTTCCTTGAGCTAATTAACACCTTTTTAGCCTATGTGTATTACTGCACGGGCATATAGGCTTGTACAATTCTATTAGTAGACCTTTTTAATTCCTAGCAATAACAGTTTTTGATGCATTTAGCTAAGGTTAATGCTTAACAATGAATACACATGCACTGACAAAACAATATGAGGGAATTCACATAAATAAAGGGTAAATTTCAATCATGTAGTAATGAAGGACACTTCAAGAACCAGAAAGACCAAACTGTGATTGGTATTGTGGTAAACTGGAAGACTGGCAAAGGGGAGGTCAAGTTAGGGGAGATCAAGTTCTGTATCCTAGCAGGGGCAAAAAGATAGATAAAAAGATCAAAAATAAAGGGAACAAATATTTACCTTAAAGAGCTCTGGTTGCTTACTCTGGTTCATCCAACATCCAACTATATGAGCAAGTATTGAAATTCAACAATCTCTCACTGAACTGTTAGGCAAATCATACTCATACTTGCAGTTATCCATAACAAAGTCGTTTCTTTTATAAATGGCATATAGATACAATATCTTTAAATAATTGTTACATATTGTTATCTTCAGAAATATTGATAAAGATCTTGATAAATGAGAAATGAGATAAAGAAATAAGTATTCAAGTAGAATTTGGGCCAACGTTGATTGTGTATATGGCGGCCAAACTATAACTTATAGTATTTAGGCGATAGATCAATTAGATTACTACACTAGAGCTTGGCAATGCCATTACTTCCACTTTTTGAGATCCTGCCAAGAAATGCAAATCTTGAATATTTGCTTACTGAAGTTATCAAGAGATTCCAAGGAGCATTGGTACTTTGTGTTAGTAGAAAGTGGTTTGGAGAGTTATTCAAGTAAATGGGATGGATTAAAATCCATGAGCACCCATTCGTAGCAGTTAAAATAGGCTTGAAAACCTTGTATGTAACATGTGACATGTGCATAATTATACTGCCTCAGATGAACTATTAATCAAAGAGTTGCTGAATGTTCATTGTGTCCCTAAGCTTTAATTATCTGTTATAAATTCTTTATACTTTATCTTGCAACTGGTTCATGATTTTGAGTCAATAGTGCGATGAAGATTGATGTGCTTGGCAGTAGACACAAGTGACTGAAAAGCAAAAAAGAAAGAAAAAGTACTCAAACAAGAGTCTAGACTAAGATATTGGACTTTGGTTGCATAGTTTTGTAAAATTGGATGCAGAAAGTATTTTTCTGAACTTCTTTTTATAAGTCTTAACAATGTCAGAATAGTTTATTATCATTTATGACACCAATTCTGGTTTAATAGTATGTTAAGGTTTGAATCCTTAGATATGTGCTAAGACCCCAAGACTTTTCAAGCTTGGATCCAAGAAAGGATGCATTATTCACTAAAATCTCTGTGGATGGCGAGCATACAGAATAATTTTTCCCACACATCTGAAAATTTTCACAATGGAATGAGGAGCAACTCTATGGCTTATTCAGCTATGCGGCCTAGGAAATTATAGATGACTGACTGCCACAATAACACTGACATCAAACTTGGTCGACAACCGTAACTCGCCATCAGCTAACTGGTTTCTATCCTTAGCTAGTAATTCTTTGGCAAAATGATTACTAGTTAGTCTGACAGATTAGTTTTGTTGTCAGACCATTTCTATACATGTTTTTAGGGTATATTGAGAGTTGGTCCTAGTTTAGTTGGTTCCTGAATTTAACTACCATTGCACACATTCTAAAAGTATATTGAGAGTTGGTCCTAATTTAATTTCCTGGGTTCTGGTTAAATATGATTTTGTATATAGATTAAGAAATACAAGTATCTCATACCCCAGGGTTTCATATGGTTGAATTCAGTGAAGATTATTTTTTTTGTCCTTGTGAAATATTCTTTCTAGGTGAGAGGTGGTGGATCTTTTGGTGGGAAGTTCTGCACAAATTCTTGTCTTTTACTCCTTTGGATCCAGAGCTTCCATGCTTGTCTTTTATCTAGTCACTGTAGTTCTGCATAAATTCTGGATATTGAGGTTTTGGATATTCTTGTTTTCTATAGAAGAATCTTCCTTTTCTTTAGTTTTATGAGAACTATAGTTTGTATTTATCTGATAAGTAGTGGAAATGTTTTATATTATTGTTATATATTGATGGATCCATCTTGCATCAATAGGTCACTCTTACCTATTAGTGAAATATATCTTGGTATTGTTCATACCTTGAGAGCTTTTGTAGAAAAATATTTGAGCACCATCATGTTTATATTTAATCATAATTGTTCTAGCAGGGTTTTAATTGGGAATCTCATAAAAATGATTGGTGGAAGAATTTAGAGAAAAAGGTCATAGATCTTGCTGAATCTGGATTTACATCTGTTTGGCTACCTCCAGCAATTCAGTCAGTCTCTTCAGAAGGTTGACCAAACTGCTTTTGTTAATAGCTGTTGCCGATTTTAAGCTTATATTTGAAAAGCTCTCTCTTCTTTTTTTGCAGGTTATCTTCCACAAAACCTCTACTCTCTTGACTCTTCTTATGGTTCTCAGCACCTCTTGGAATCTCTACTTCAGAAGATGCGCCAATACAAAATTAGGGCAACGGCTGATATAGTAATTAACCACCGAGTTGGGACTACTCAAGGTCATGGAGGAGTATACAATCGCTATGACGGAATCCCATTGTCATGGGATGAACATGCTGTGACGTCTTGTTCTGGTGGACTGGTACATTTGTTTGCTTGAATAACTTTATTTTCACAATTTTAGGTTAGAACACGGGATTTCTAATGTTTGGTCACATATATCTGTGGTACACATGTTTTTGTAAAAATAGCATACTAACTATGGTTCCCTTAAATTCCTCATTATGATAATTAACATATCTCTCTCTTACCAAAGCAAATATTATATCTAACATTATCAATTTCGTCATTGTTATATTGCATGGTAAAGATTTAACAAATTATTCTCTTTAAAAGATATTGTGTGAGAGAGATTTAGAAGGATTGTCAAAGTAGAAAACCGAATATCTGATGTAGTTTCTTTTACACTTTTGATGCATTTTTTTACCCAATACAAAATGGAATAAAATTGCTAGCTGCATTAAAAAAGTCACTAAAGTGTACTTGATGAGTCACGGGGTAGTGCTCCACCATGTAAGGAAACATCATGGTGGAATGAAGAGGTAAAACTGCCATTAAGATCAAACGAGACTCTTACAGAGA
The DNA here is from genome assembly GCA_038442645.1 of Agave tequilana. Taxonomy (NCBI): domain Eukaryota; kingdom Viridiplantae; phylum Streptophyta; class Magnoliopsida; order Asparagales; family Asparagaceae; genus Agave; species Agave tequilana. The sequence continues at coordinate 49,791 of JAVJIF010006610.1, read as the reverse complement.
TTTGAAGAAAAATTGTGATGGAGTGAGTTTTGAGAAGTATAAGCTAACCAAAAAGGAAACTAAAAAAGCTGTTCAGAATATAATAGCTAAAGTGTATAAAGAAGTATATGAGAAGTTGGACACCAAAGAGGTTGAAAATGATATATATATAGTTGCTCGAATAAGGGAGAGAAAGACTAGAGACTTATATACTGTGGGGCGTGTCAAAGATGAGGATCAGAAAGTTTTAGTTCGAGATGAAGAAATCAAAGAAATATGGAGATAGTATTTTGACAAATTGTTCAATAGTAGTTTTACTCAAGATTTGGATGACCTTACCATGCAGTGTCAGGATATGAACTGTAATTATATGCGTAGAATTAGTGAATCTGAGTTAAAGAGGCCTTGAAGAAGATGAAGTCAAGAAAAGCCGTTGACCCGGATGGAATTCCTATTGAGGTATGGAGATGCTTAGGAGAGGCGGGCGTGAAATGGCTGACAAACCTCTTTAATAAAATCTGGCTGACTAAAAAGATGCCAAATGAGTGGAGGAAGAGTACCTTAGTACCTCTGTATAAGAACAAAGGTGATATCTAGAGTTGTTCAAACTATCGTGGAATAAAACTCATGTGTTACACCATAAAGTTTTGGGAAAGGGTAATTGAACACAAATTAAGACAGAATGTTAAAATATCAGAGAACCGGTTTGGGTTCATGCCGGGGCGATTGACGACAGAGGCTATTCATTTGCTTCGTCAACTTATAGAGCGGTTTCGAGAGAGGAAGAGAAATTTACGTATGGTCTTTATTGATTTAGAAAAAGCTTATGATAAGGTGCCAATAGAGGTATTATAGTGGACATTGATGAAAAAAGGAGTCCCCATCAAATATATTGACATAATCAAGGATATGTACGATGGAGTAGTGACAAATGTCAAAACTTATGGAGGCGTAACAAGTGATTTTTCTATCATAATTGGATTGCACAAAGGATCTGCACTGAGTCCATTCTTATTTGCCATAGTGATGGATGGGCTTACTAGACATATTCAGGATGAGATACCGTGGTGTATGCTATTTGTTGATGATATTGTCCTAGTCGATGAGATGAGAGCTGGGGTAAATACCGAATTGGAGTTATGGATGCAAACTCTAGAATCTCGAGATTTTAGATTAAGTAAGGCCAAAACAGAGTATATGGAGTGTAAATTCAGTAAACAGGGAATCCGAGATTATAGTATTGTGAGACTAGATGGACAAGAAATACCGATGAGCAGTCATTTTAAGTACTTGGATTCTATTATCCAAAAGAATAGGGAGATCAATAGTGATGTCAACCATAGGATCCAAGCCGGCTGGTTGAAATGGAGGAGCGCTACAGGAGTTTTATGTGATCATAACATTCCGTTATGACTGAAAGGAAAGTTTTATCGGACTGCTATTAGGCCAGCTTTATTATATAGCACAGAATGTTGGGTTATAAAAAGATATCATGCCCAGAAGATGAGTATATCAGAGATGCGCATGCTTCGTTGGATGTGTGGTAACACGAGGATAGATAAGGTAAGAAATGAGGATATTCGTACAAAGATAGGCGTAGCCTCTATAGAAGAGAAGATGAGAGAAAACCGCTTACGATGGTTTGGTCATGTGCGACGTAGACCTACAGATGCGCCAGTCCGGCGAGTAGAGCGTATCAAATTAGGAAAAGTTGAAAGAGCGCAGGGGAGACTGAAGAAAACATGGATGAAGGAATACGACAAGATATAGAGGCTAAAGGTTTTAATGAAGGCATATTTCTCAATAGGAATGAGTGAAGAAAGCTGATCCATGTGCCCGACCTGACGTAATTCTCTTTTGGTTCATTTAGCCTACCCCAAATACTTGGTACAAATGGCTTAGTTGTTGTATGCATTTTTTTACCCACTTGATCATAAGAGAGGAAATAGAAGTAAATGAACTACTGAAGTTTCTTTCACCAAATTAGTTCTTAATGGTCTGGTACAATATAGGACATAGCCCCTAATAGACAGGAGTACTCTGTTTATTGTAGATAAGACCTTTTTGTATGCTAAATTTAACTTAACCTTAAGTATGTAATTTTACTTTTTGAACATTATTAAGGTTATGCTGAACGAGAAACACTTATCTCGATCATCATCATCATCATCCAAGTATTTTCTCATCAAAATTGGGTAGGCTACTGAGCACAAATCTCAATGAGGTAGCCTGATGCCAACCTTTTTTTAATTAGTGATAAGATTTTGGCTAAGGAAAATGTGGACAAGAGTTATCTCAATAGATGATCATCATCATCACCACCACCACTCAAGTCATTTCCCATCGAAATGGGTAGGCCTCGGAGTGCAAACCTCAATGAAAGGTTTGCCGAAGTTTACAATTGATTGTTAGCCTGATGGCAACCCTTTCTTAGTGATATGATTTTGGCTAAGGAAACTGTGGACAAGAGAGGTTTGCCGTTGTCCTCGAAGACAGTTAACATCCTCCAAAGTCCTCCTAGACTGGGGAAAGGAGCCTAGAAGAAGGAGAAACATGATATATCTGCTATAGGAAGCCACATTCAACTTTGAGGCACAAATAAAGACTAGATTCAAAAATAAAATTCCAAACTAATCTCAGTAGATATGCTCCGTATATATTAGGCTCTACAATGAATGAACTTGAACTCAACCATGATTAGTTGTTTCCCATCACCAGGAGTGTCTATTTTTTCATAGTTGTTCAACCACAAGAGATATATGTAATGGGTAACTTGTTAAAATTATTTAAGAATAATACATCAATATGCTTAAATATCACTATCGATAAATTATTTGGCTATCCATCAGGTGGCTGCTTATGCAGAAATGTTAGTCCCTCCAGAATTAATTTTTAAGCTAATATATTCTCTTAGTTTATTGAACCGAGTTGGATAAGCTGCCTTCTATTAAATGAAAGGACTCTTTATGATAAACTTCTGATTGAAGTGGTGGATGTTGAGCGCAATCAGGGTCTTGTGCAATGGAAAATGATTATCTTTAGAATTTGAGGATATCTTTGTGTACGCTGATATATCACTCATAATAAAAGGTTAATTATTTATGAAGACAGCAATAAGCTAACAAGAACATAGATTAATTAGCCATATTATATTTAGCCCTACAGGTAGTAAACAATCAAACAATTATGATGGGAATAATTTTGGAACACCAAATTTCTAATTTACAGCCAAGGAATGTTCAAATTTGATTATCTTGGTTTGAAGGAAAACAATGCTCAAAGAAAGCATATGTAGTCTGCTTTGTAAACCGTCGTCTTCTATCATGAGAATCACACCACCTCCAGATTGACTGATATTTCTCAATACCTGTTTATATTTCATTCAATAAGCAATTAATGGAGTCAGGGTTCAGTGCGAGTCTTGAAAAGTAAAACAGAAAGTGTTGCACTGGCCTGGGACCCACTTTCCACTGTGTAGCACAAGTGAAACATAATGCAATCCCCTGAAGTTTGACTGATGCGCTGCATATTGGCATCTGTCAACAACACCCTTTGTTTTCCTTGTTTCTCCCTCTCCTATTATCCCATTAGCGTACTGAAAACTAAAATTTCTTTACTGGCATCATTTCCCCCTCGTACCTGCTAAATATCTGTAATCTCTGATCTTTTCCAGCATGCAGATAAAAGTCAGCCATGTGTCACCAATCTCTTGAATCATCTAATAATTTAAACGTTTTTTTAGAAATCTGTATAAGAAAGTTTAGCAATTTATATATGTTTATAGGTTCTCCAGGTGTGGAAGATAATTTATCACTATTATCACATTAGTTCCCTGCCAAAAGGCATATCACGTGCCATGGCAGGAAAAGCTTAAGCCAGGCGACAAAGCATAAAAAGGATTTCAGATAAGCTTCATTAACATCATTCTTTAATAAATATGTCAGAATGCTAATGTTTTTGAAGTACCAAGTCTTCAGTAGTAGAAGTAATGACTTGATATATGTAGGCATTTCCCTAACAACTCCTCAAAAGATTCCTAAATTTTATATGAAAATCTTTTATGCAAGAGTTTGTTTGGTGGTGAGCCACAGCTCAAGGAATTTCTGCATGAGTTGCACTAACTCAAGCAGATTTACTGTTTCGCTAACTTTAAGTTTGATTTATCAAACCTTAAGCATCCAAAGGTTTGGCTGTTGTAGCTCGTGCTAAGTGAATGGTTGCCACAACACCAGTTGCCTTGGTTATACCATTCCACATTTTTGGCCATTTGAGTTGCCGAATAGTATTCCTTGCATGATCTACAGCAGTCACCGGATTTCTAAATGTGGGGACTGGAGACATGATTGTTGCATAGCAAAAACTGGGATTGTCGCTTGAGAACTGTAACATCATAGTTCAAGCAATTCAGCTCATTGAGCCAGATTTGATTGTATGTGTTGAGTTGAAGAAGATGAAGAGAAGACCATATATCCTCAATAGGGTGTGATCGTTTATATATAGAGAAAAGAAATGCATGTCATCATAAGACTGAGAGAATGCACAGTGTCCTACCTGGAGTGGGATAATACAAAATAAATAAAAAATTCTACTTCTACTATAACAAAGGATCATATTTCTACTGTAATACTCACCCCTAAGCTTGAGCATAGATGTCAATTATGCTCAGCTTGCTACACAAAATTGAAAACTTTTTCTAGATGAGATTTTAGTGAAATTGAGTTGACAACTTGATGTGACAAACGAAGTGACCATCCGATGTAGCATCACCATATTTTTGATAAAGTGGTAGTTGACTTTAATATGCTTTGTTTGCTCATAAAAAATAGGATTATTGACAATATACATAGCCGCTTGATTAGTACAATACATCACCATTGGCTTGTTGTAGAAAACGTCCATTTCAGAAAGAAGAGATTGAATCAACATCAATTCACAAGCTGTATGAGCCATGACTCTATACTCAACCTCAGCACTAGATCGAGTGACATTTTATTTTTTACATCGCCATATCACCAAATTGCCTCCAATAAAAGTGCAATAACCAGTAATGGAATGACGATCAATAGGATCACCAACCCAATCAAGCATCAGAATATCCTATAATATTCAAATGAGATGAACGATAATACAACTCTTTACTTAAAGTCCGTTTAAGATACCGCAAGCAGTAGTTCAATGAAGCTGATACGAAACTCTACATATATTGACTTAATACACCCACAACAAATGTAATATTAGGTCGAGTGATAGTTAAATAAATTAGTTTACCAATCAATCGTCTGTACTCCCCAGAATCAAAAGCGGCTCTCCTAGGTTTGATTAAAATGAATATTAGGATCCATAGGAGCATCAATAGGTTTAGATTCTAATGTACCAATTTCTTCCAACAATTAGTAAGGTATTTTTTAGACAAAGAAAGAGCTTTCTGAAAGCGAGCAACTTCGATCTCTAGAAATACCTCTAGAGACCAAGGTCTTTCATATGAAAATGTGAACTTAAATAAGCTTTCAACTGAAAAATATCTTGATGATCATCTCCAATGACACCAATATCATCAACATAAACTGCAAAAATAATAGTGTCGATTGAAGAATGTCTTACAAATATAGAGTGATTAGAGGAGGAGCTCCATTTCAATCCATAGTGTGCAACAACAGTACTGAATTTGTTAAATCATGCTTGTGGAGATTGCTTTAAGTCATAAATTGCTTTTTTGAGTTTGCAGACCTTACGTTTCTCCTGAACCTTATAACCAGGGGCTGAAGCATATACACGTCCTGAATTCCATGCAAGAATGCATTTTAATACCTAAATGATACGAAGGTCATCACTTCACCACCGTAACTAATAAAAGAATCCGAACATAACGCAGACGAGCTACTGGAGAAAAGTCTCAAAATAATCAACTCATAAGTCTCAAAATAATCAACATCAAGCGCTTAATATGTCCATTGGGGAGATTTGATAATTCTCATATTTTATTAGCAAGCAAAGCAGTCATCTTTTCATCTATAGCACTTTTTCATTCAGGATCCAATGTAGCATCACGATAAGATTTTGAGAAAGACAGAGAAAATATTGTAGTTGCAAAACTAAAATATGTAGGAGATAAATGAGAGAAAGATAACACTTTAGTTAAAGGATGCAGAGTACAAAAACGAGTACCTTTTCGAAGAGTTATGTGAAACACAAACACTTCAGTAGAAGCAATTGATTGATGAGGGGGTAAGCTGTCAGGATCACCGGTAATCTTCTTACGTCGTTGATAAACTTAAAGTAGATGCTAGTCTTCTAGTGATATAGGAAGAGTAACAATAGTGGTCGAAAGAATTGTAGTGAAAACCAGAGAGGCTGAAAAGCAAGGTATATTTCAAAAAAAAAAGTGATATCCACACAAATCACATACTTTCTGCTGACGGGATTTCAACATCGTTATCTTTTGTGTTCGAGAATATCCTAGAAACACACACCAAACTTCTCAAAGATCTAATTTATCATGTCCTTTTTTGAGAATTTGAACAAAATACATGCACTCAAAAATCTTTGAAGGTAAATCAAATATTTGTTTTTCAGGATAAAGAACTGAGAATGAGATTTTGCCATCTAAAACAAAAGAAGAAACCTTATTAATTAAGTGACAAGCAGTAAGAACTACGTCAGTCCAAAAACACTTGGGAACATGCACATGAACCATTAGTGTTCTAGAAATGTTAAGTATATGGCAATTTTTTCTTTCAGCAACTACCTATCAGTTGAGGTGTATGAGCACACGAAGTTTGATAAATTGTACCATGAGAAACACAGTAATTTTGCAGAGCATTTTGCACATATTTCAAAACATTATCAAATCGTAAAATCTAAAGCGAATAATTAAATTGAGTACTAATCTTATTATAAAATCTTTGAAAAATAGAGAGAATTTCAGACTGAATCTTTCATTGAAAATAAACAAGTCATACGAGAATATTCATCGATAAAAGTTACAAAATAAAAAGACACTTTTAACTCAAGTAAGGCCCCAAATATCATTATGAACAACTTCAAATGGAGAACTACAATGATTAACTATCCTAAACGAAAAAGAAGTTCTATGATGTTTACTAAATTGATATGACTCACACTGTGATTTAGAGACAACCTTAATAGAAGAAAATAACAATTTATTGAATTTTAAAGATGTGTGACTTAAACGTAAGGGCCACTGCATCACAAACTCATCACATGCTAGGACAGAATCATCCACTTTAGGTTGATCACCGCATTGAATATAATATAGACCATCTTGCTCATACTTCTTACATATCACCTTCTTTATCTTGAGGTCTTGAAAAGTACATGATGAAGGAGAAAAAATTATAGAACACTGAAAAGTTTTGGTCAAACAACTCACAGATACAAAATTAAAAGAAATATGTGGAATATAATTCACACAAATGAGTAAGAGAAGTGAGATTGACATTGTCAATGCTAGTATTACGTTTAGAACTACCATAAGCAAAACTATAAAAGAGCCAGAAGATGTGTGAAAAGTGAAAAAAATTGTAGATTTACCAGTCATGTGGGTTGACACATCAGAATCAATAATCCAAGACGAAGGTGACGAACTCGCTAAGTAAGAAATACCTGAATAATTCAAGATAGCAATGTGTGAGGTAGAGACTAAATGTATCTTTTGAATTAGAGAATCATACTCAGATTTTCATTGAGTCACAGATTCATCAATGAAAATACCAAAAGTATTAGAGTTATGTGCAGTAGATAATCCAGTTGTACCAGACAAATAAGCAACTTAAGGAGGCTAGGAAGGTTTGTCATGCAACTCTTAATACCAGTCAAAAGTATGATTGGTTTGATTGCAATAAGTACACTTTCAAGAATTATCCTAATCACGACTAACACCTTAGCCTCTAGTAGATAAACCATGATCATAAAAAGGCATACCATCACGGCCCGAAACCTCGATTAGTTGAGAACCAAGGTAGAGCCCTCAACTGGAGAGGGATCAAATCTTGCTGTAAAAGATTCTGAAGTCTGAGATAGTCATGAGAAAGTATTTTGCAGAGAGAATCCCTCGAAGTGGTTTGAGTTGAGAATTGAGCTCCGAAAGAAACTTACAAACATATAATTCTTCATGTTGCTTTTTAAGAACTTCAATATCATTAGTGACTGGATCATACTAGTTGAGTTCATCGATCATACCTTTGAAGTGACTATAGTAGTCTTCTAAACTCTTATCGTCTTGTTGGAGACTAAATAGGTCCTTATGCACTTCAAAAACTCGAGATGCATTCTTCTTCATGGAATAAGTATCACACATAGCTTCTTAAATATTTGCAGTATTTAAGAATATAAAGTTCGCACTTACTGTGAATTCCATGCTGTTTCAAAGCCAAGCCATCACCAAATAGTTGTCTCGTTCTCATTCTTAAACGCTTTTTCAGTAGAGGCAGGCTTCCTAGAAGTAACTATATTCAATTTGCCTTTTATACCGAGGAAGACTAACAAATTTCTCCCATAACAAAATATTTTTGCCATTCAACTTCACAGTAATAATTTAAATACTGATGAGGTCTTTGATTTCTTTAATATTAGCCATGAGAACCAGAAGAATTAGAACGAGATGTTTAGAAGAAAATAAGTAGCTCTCTTTGATTTTTTTTTTTGTTAAATTCTAATTAAACTTGGTTTCAGGTCGTAAGAAATTTGAATCTAGGTCAGATTTGGGTTTGAATCTAGGGGGCTGTTTGGATTCAAGGAAGTGGGCAGAAGTGAGAAAGTGGGAAGTAGGGGTTTTTTTTTTTGGAAAATGTGAATTTGTGTATATCTTTTTCGGTGTTTGGTTGGTCGTTGGAAAGTGAAAGTAAAAAAATATATTGTGTTTTCCGGTGTTTGGTTAGTAATGTGGATGTGGAAATGGAAAAGTTGATCACAAAGTTGATCCTAATATAATATTAAAATAAAAATTAATTATGATAAAAAATAGGCTGTAATTAGAATGCAAGTGAGATTTATATGACCACAAAATTAACTGATTTGAGGTATAACTTATTACAAATGAGATTTATATGAACACAAAATTAACTGTAGCACCTGAAAGTGAGAAAATAGTTGTGTAAAAGGGAAAAAAGAAAAGAAAAATGGTTTTCTTATTTTTCTTTTCCAGTGTTTGGATGGACAGCGGAAGTGAAAAATGACACTTCCCCACTTCCTCACTTTCGCCCACTTCCTTGTACCCAAACAGACCCTAGGCCTAAATTGGATTTGCGCTTGATTTCAAATCAGAATCTAAATCGAATTTGGGTGTGAATTTGAGTTCGAAATCAGGTTCAAGTCGGGATTTCAAATCTGAATATGAATTGGATTTGAGTGTGAATCTGAGTTCGAGATTGCATTTAGGTTTGAGATTGAAGGAGAAGAGATACCAGAGAACAGAAGAAGGGGAAAAAAGAAAAATGAAAAGATTAATAGGAGAGAAAAAATAGAACTAAAATTTATTTGATATAGAGCCTAGGACTCTAATAGCATGTTATGGTGAAGAAGATGAAAAGAAGATCATGTACCCTCAATTAGGGTGCGGTCATTTATTTATAGAGAAAAGAAATACATGTCTTAATAGGACTAGGAGAATGCACTAAGTCCTACTTGGAGTAGGAGAATGCAAAATAAAGAAAAGAGATATCTTTTATCATAACAAAGAATTCTATGTCTACTATAATAGTATGAATTATCTTTTTCTAGATCTTAAAAGTAATGTTAAAAGGAGTTTGTTGAATCTATATAATGTTTGTCTATGTTTCCTTGTATGCTACATTTTTTCTTAATTTCTGTGTAAATTCTTGAACCCCATGTCTAATAATCTTTTTGTCTAGGGAACTACATGTGAATGCCAATATACATAGATTATGCATCCTCTTGTTCGTTAGAAGTTGTTTGTTGAGATGTGCAGTCAGTAAAGGGCTGGGTCTGACTTTCCACTCTTATAAATGGGCAAATGTTGGCTACACCCTATAAGTTGAAGCCTTTTAATCTTCTAGAGTTTGGTCAAAGGCTGTCCAAACCTTTAACAAGTTCACTGGATAACTGAGGTTTGAACTGAAAAAAACCAACAACAGTTTAGAATGATCTTTGTGAAATGATTGTCCAACTCGGTCTCCAGAAATCAATTGAGATAATCTTTTCCCCTTACCGACTGTTGTGAGAAAAGACGGTGATGAACTGATCTGTTACAATTGCACTTTGCTATGTAAATGAGATATTTGAATTTGCCAACTGGTCACTAGGGCTAGGCTCTAAGTTTGCACAACTTACTGCATTATTCCAATTAGGTATTTCGTCTTTTTTTTTTTAACATAAAAAAGAAAAGGAAAAAGAAGTGACATTTCTTTGAATTACTCCAATTAGGTACTTCATTTCAAAATGGATAATCTGTATCAATAGTTGAAACAACAGTAGTGGCATTGCTTTGAATTTTGAGTTATTGTTCGTTGCTTAGTTGGTCAAATTTGCCTACTTGACCTTGTGGAGAATGTATTCCTGGAAATTCTTGTTTTGAGGTGCTAGTCTGCCAGGTTATGCTTTTGTTGTGTTAGGATGATGCCACATGCTTTAACTTTAATAATGGGGTAACAAAATGGTATAGACATCTGATGTATTCCATCCTTATATATGTGTTTTAGGGAAATCAAAGCACTGGTGCAAACTTCAGTGGGGTTCCTAACATAGATCATACCCAAACCTTTGTACGGAAGGACATAATCAAGTGGTTAAAATGGCTTCGGAGAAGTATTGGATTCCAGGACTTCCATTTTGATTTTGCAAAAGGGTAAATGAACATCCTCTAAAAGGCCATTTAATTTATTATATTTCACTTTGCTAATGTCAGTCTGTTATTGATATCCCCCTTTTATTTCAACGGACAAGGTTAGCTATGCAGCTGAGTTTGTGAAAGAATATGTTGAGGAGTCAGAGCCCGTATTCTCTGTGGGAGAATATTGGGATGACTGCACCTATAGCTTCCCTGATTATCGTTTGGACTACGACCAAGGTAATAGAATTTGCATTATGTTGATCTTAATCTGTATATCCATTTAACTGAAACTGCCAAAGTAAAAATAAGCTAAAAGTCTGTATTACCCATGGGATCACTTCCAGACTTTTTTCCTTGAATTATTTTACCTGTCCCTACAATTCTTGATATGATAGTAAACAAGGAAAAACTCGATCCTTTGTTAGATAAATTTTACTTTAAATCATGTGATGAACCAAACGCCTTTCTGTTCTAATATGAGCTTTGGTGGATGTTTGTATTGCATTCAACTATGCGACTAAAAAGCATGAACTCACATGGGATATGGGTACAACAAGACATGGACACAACAAATCCTTAAAAAGTAGAACATGGTAACACAACAACATGACTGACAACATGACTGTGTGCTGCATGTGGTATACATAATAGACGCCAGAACCCATAGTGATTAGGGCACATCTTATTAGAAGGGGGGAAAAACCAAACAAAATAAAATTTCAATGATATAAATCCATAGCTTTAATCAAGTAAATAAATCAAAGAAGAAAAATAATCTGAAAAGTCCAATCCTATATGGCAATACTTATTTAGTTTAAGTTGATGAAGCTCCTCTCATGTTTCCGAGGTCTTTTAAGTTTTTTTTTAACATAGCATCCCTCTTACATCGAAGATACTGACACATGGCTCTATGGTGTCCGACATTTCATCTTTTGAATTTTTTAAAAATCTGACACGGGTTCAAGATGTAATTTTTTAACTTCTTAGAATCCAACATGGCTCTGAAGTGTTCGATATGTGTTGGGCAAATTTTGTGCAATCTTTGGAGTCCCATACGTGTTACACAGAGAGACAGGAATCACTTTGAAGTGTTTAGCCTTGATGAAAGGGTGAAAAGTTGGGAACTTTTCATCTCAGGTTTGACCTATTTATGCTCAAATGTCAAATGATATCATTCAACGAGGATTTTCACAGTCCTACTTGTCAATCAAACCAGCTGGACAAGGTTGTGGGTATATCACTGCAACTATGCCTGGATTGTACAATATCTTGGACCAGCTTGCAGTAACACAGCAGAGAAATGAAACTCTCTGCTGCATATGGAGGTTGTTCCTTTGGGTGACCAATAAGCGGGCTTAGGTGCAATTTGGTTCCAATACAGATCAAAGTTGGGTTGTCTAGCCATGTTGCTGGTAATGTTCAGTTCACGTGAGCGTTCAATAAAAGAGGAATGGAAGGTCAGATTCAGATGTCATGATTTGATGGTTAAGGTAATTGCGTTATAATAGTTGTAAAAGGTTGGGTTCTCTTATAACTTAATAAGATGAGTTATCTCTGAAGTCTTTCTGAAGTCTTTTTCTCCTTTTTTTTTTTTTTTTTTTTTTTTTTTTGAGAGTGTGACTGGTGCAGCCCAGGGACAAGGGGAAAAGAGGAGAGAAGAAAGGGGAAAAAGGTTATGCTTGCAACTCAAATCAAATCACTCTCCATTGACTTCCTTTATTTTGATTCAATTTCGACCTTTAGGTAAGTATTACTACTAGAAGATAAAATTGAACAAAACGAACAACTCATCAGATATTTAATAACCAACATTCTACATATTGTTAAGATTTCAAAATTCACAACAAATCCAGAATTCAGTTTTGACATTGAAACTTAAATTAAATAAAGGATTGACTTCTATTCTATCCAAACTAACTAGTAGTTAACTCCAAACAAATTTCTAATATTACAAAATCCTAACTAATTTTTAGGTTAGTCGCTTCCTGTGGTGGAAATCTCTTCCTCGAGATTTCTTATGTGGCTTTCTCCTTCCATATTATATTCAAGGATTTTGGCAACCAGATAATGAAGGCTAATGGATGACTCTCTGATGGCGGGATGATCCTGAAGGAATTGCGACGAAGGCAATGGATCGGTAGTAGTGAAAGTAAGCATTGGATTTGACTGTGAATGTTAGGAGTTGTGTCTGGAATAAAAAAAAAAATTCTGTGTGAGAATGATTCCTAACCACTGAAGGGGAAATGGATGTTGAGAGAGAGAGAGAGAGAGAGAGAGAGAGAGAGAGAGAGAGAGAGAGAGAGAGAGATCATGAAGCTGCAATGACTCCGATTGTGGTTCTCCATCAACTTGTGTCGACTCAGAATCGGCTTCGACTTGAATCAGATTGATTTCTATTAGTGGATTGATGGCGAGGACTGAACAGTTGGCTTTTCAATAACTTCAACGGCAATGAACGTAGTTGGAGTTGGCTATGATGATTGGGTTGTGTTAAAGATTTGCTATGGTGTCAAACCATAGCGCTGGTAAGGGACATAGAACATTGCTCAATGTTTTGCATCGATCATCTTGGTCTAGAAGCTCCATTTGGCGATGAGTAGGAAACTGAGGCAAAGAGTTATGTAAAGTAAATGGCAGATGGGAGAATATATAGTACAAAAAGAGAATTTGGTTGCTCTGACACCTATTAATGCAATTATTGGAGAAAAGAATAAGGAAAGAGGAAAAAGGAGGAGATAAGAGGAAAAAGATAACAAGGACTCAGCCTTACAACTCAGATCAAACCATTCTCTGTTCACTTCTTTTATTTCATTCAATTTCATTCTATAAATAGGTTTTATATTTAGAAGATACACTAAAATTAAAATGAACAACTAATCACATCTCTAATAACTAACTAATTAGATATTGTTATGATTTGAAAAATCTCAACAAAGGCAGATTAATGTTCAAATTGAAACCTAAAACCGAAGATATAATCCTATTTTAAATAAAAAGTAGACTCTAATCTATCGAAACTGTTATGCAAACAAAAATTTGAAGAATATAAATCACAAGAACATGTAAAATATTTTCTCTAATTTATTTGATCACTCAGAAAACCAAATTTCACACGAACTAAAATAAATCTTTAGAAAATCTCTCAAAGCCACCGCAAGAAAACTCCAAAGATTCTCAATAGAACCTGTTAAAGTAAAACAAAATGTGTATAATAATAAATGACTAAATAGACATAAAAGTTTATGATTCTTACAACTTGCCACTCGGGTATTGGAGTTGGACATTAAGGATACTTGGATTCCAGTAGGGTCGATTTGTCGATTTTATGTGGGTTTTATCTGGCACGTCTCTAATCCAGTTAAAAATATGTCTATCAATATAAAAGAGGTCATGCCATAGTCTAACACAAGTAGCTAAGCGTAGTATGTTCAAGGAGAATCATGCATGTCTAATTAAGGGAAAAAAAACAAATCAAGTCTCTTACCTAATTGCATGGTTGGAATGCGAGTGGCCCAGCCAGACCTGTCTTTTCCAATTGTGTTAACTAGCAAGATTCAACCTTTAGCTTCAGCCATGCTTTTGCTGATTTTTAAGGGGGCCAATCTATAATTGGTCCAGATTTGGTGCTAGTGTTTTTATTTCATATGATTCAAATATGCATCAAGTCTTATCTTCAACTATATGTGTCTAATGATGTGAAATTAAGCCCAATGAACACAAAAAATAGTGTGTAACCTGTCACAATTTTATTCAACCATGAACTGAACTTTTTGATCAAGTATATACCCAATTGATAAATATCTCATGATCTTCTTAATTCTCCCCACTAATCTCTCAATCGTCTCAACTACTCCCACTATTCTGTTAACAAACCATGACCCTATAAGAGAGTTTGAGTCCAATGAGAGCCAGAGAGAAGGATAGCAAAAAATCTCAAAAAAGAAGAAAAAAGAAAAAAGAAAAAGAAGACAAAACAAGATTAGGCATTCAAGCTTCCAAGTTCAAATTCTGGGCTTGCCATCAAGCTTACTGCAAAGAAAAGGACTAAGATAATAGCAAGGTAGACTCCCTCCCACCCTCCCTCCCCCCCTCTCTTCCCTATAAAGAAAGAGCATTAACTCCCCTTTTACATCAAACGGGCATTAACACCCCCTTTACAACCAGTGTTTTAAATGTCGGATATCAGGGAAATGTCGGATGTCGTAATCGGATGTCGGATTTCGGATTTCGGGTCCATTTAGTAAATTTCGGACGTTATGACGGATAACAAATATATATCCTAAATGTCTTAAATAATGTAATTTAAAAATTCTTATCAAGACATGCACAACTTATGCAAAACTACATAAATATGTTTAGGATATGTATACTTAACTTAAATATTTTGCATATATTCACTAATCTATTGTTAAAATTTCTCAATTACTTCAACTTCTAAGACCAATCAACATAATGGGTTTTTCCCAAAATTTCACCGACATTTCGGGAAAATGTTAGCCGACATATCGGATTTTTCCCGAAATGTCGGCTGACATTTTCCAAAACACCATTTCAAATGCGGATGGGGATGTAGTGGCGGTGAGGGCTTGAAAACGAAATGTCGGCCGATATTTCGAAAATGTCGGACGACATTTAAAACACTGTTTACAACAAATGGGCATTAACACTCTCTTATGAACGAGGATTAAACCTCTCTTAGATTAATGAAAATGCACATTGATGCTCTGCTATAAACGAGGATTAACCCTCTCTTAGATTGATGAAAATGGGCATTAACGCCCTGTTATAATGAGGATTAATCCTTTCATAGAGTGATATTTCCAATAGATCCAATAATCTATTATTAATTGCCCTTTCGGGTGAACCAAAGAGATTTCCGATTAATGAGTTACATAATTTGATATGAAGTCACATTTAATGATACTATTGCATATTTAAATAGATATCTTAGTTTTTGAGGCTTTTTCTTAATATCTTAAACATCAACACACTAAAATACTAGAGATAATGCCAGTAGAGAATCAAGAATATGGTTCCAAAAGAAATGGAAGTCGAGATTTTCATAATGAGATTTCATGATAGACAGTGAGAGAACATATCTAGTAGGAAATAATTTATTGAGATTTTCTCATAGAAAGGGGACCTTTCTATCACAAGAAATTGTTGGGTTATCGTAATCGGAAAAAATCTTTTATTTTAGCAGAACGATTCCTAATAGGGAGAGGACTTTTATACCAGGTCTGATTTGAGGTTTTTTAATGAAATTCCAACTAGTGATGTTATGGTCGTTTGTGGAATTTTGGATAGAATTTCAGTTTAGTGACGTGATGGTTGGTTTTGAATTTGTGGTCACTTTAGAGATGTGGCAATTGATTTTAGTATTTTTGGTAGAGTTCAGTTGATGACGTGATGTTCGATATTTGGATTTAGGTTCAGTTTAGTGACGTGGTGGTCGATTTTTAGTTTGGGTCCAGTTTAGTGACATGATGGTTGATCTTGCGTTTGGGTCTAGTTTAGAAAGATGGTGGTCGGTTATACGCTAGAATTAATAGAATTTATTTTTGTTTAGGGACATTTCGGTCTAATTGAAACTTTATTCAATTTGGAACATAAAAGTCTATGAGCTTGTTGACTCAAATGTCTATCTTTACATGCGGGATTTAAATTTTAGTTTTTATGACAAATTTGTTTACTAGTGACTTATTGTTAGTCTTTTAGGTCAACCGTAGACCTTTTTGATCTAATGTGACTTTATTGCAAGTTTGTCATCTGGGTTATGAATCCCTAGTTTGGCCCAAATTAACTCTTTGTAGGGGTCCCGAATCTCTATGTAAAATTTGTCTTGAGGGTGAATATTTATAAAGTATGATTTTATTGGTAGAAGTTTAATGTTTTAGTAATATTAAGGTAGATTGCACTAACTTAAAATTATAAGTCTCGATTCAAAGGCCAAACACCCATAATTTTGAGGCTAAATTAATCTCTCTTTGTTTTTGTTTTTAATTCTAGAATTAATACAATCTTGATTGGCCTATGAACACAAATTCAGTACAAGATCCAATTACATTTGAAGATCATAAGAAAGAGAAGCTTTTTGAGATTATTTCTCATTTGTGTAAAATGAGTCTAGATCATACTCGTGGGGATCGAAAGGTTAAGTTCAAAGATGGAGGAATGCGACCATAACATTTAAAGCAAGTGGAGGAGACAACATCATTCGAACGTGCGTGAACATATTGATGATGATTTGAAACACGTGACACTCAACTCCTAATATTATAATGATCACCGTGTTAGCATTCATGGCCCATGCATGCATAATTCATGCAAAACTTATTATTTGATAACAACTTGATATCTATGCAGGAATGGGCCATACATAAAACCCAATTATTGTTTTAATTGCTAATTGACTTGATGTGAGGATCAGATGTCAATCAATTTAGTGTGTGCATTTTTGGTATGGTTCAGTTCGGGTTGTTATCACGCTTGATGTCCTTACCCTATGCATTAGATGTTGTTAAATAATGAGGTATTGGGTTACTGAGTTTTACTCATTAATCATACCCAGTTGTATGGTCTATATATTGTATTCTTGACATCAATAATAAATCTCAAATAAGGGTTTCTGCTTCGACATGATATCAGAGCTAGGTATTTCGTCCTCTCTTGTTCCTCTATCTTGGCTATCTGATGATGCTGCTCCTGTTTCCTCGGACACTACCTCTGGCCTTTTTGGTGCTCCTACTGTTCAGATATCACGCGACGAGTATGACAGGCTGCGTCAATTTGAGTTCTCTCAGACAGGCTATTCATCAACTCATACATCCTCTGCCTCTCCTTACAGACCTTGGATATTAGATCCAAGAGTTTCATCTCATATGACCGGTATTAAGGATAAATTTATCTCTGCAAATCTTTCTTCTGTTAACATTACTGATGGTACACAGTCTTTTGTACTTGGTGATGGGGTAGTTTAGACTACTCCATCTTTGAATCTAACAAATGTGTTATATGTTTCAAAATTTTCTGTAAGTTTGTTATCCATCAACCTAGTTCACCAAATAAAATATCTGCAGCGTAACATTTTTTTCCTTACTGTGTCTTTTAGCAGGGGCGGAGCGAGAAATTTTTTTAGGGTGGGCTGTAATTTTTTATAACATATGCTTATGAGTTATATGAATTTGTCAAAAGAATAAAACAATATTCTCTACTAAATCAGGAGCGGAATCAGGAATAAATTTGTTAAAAGAAAATTAAAATAGAAGGAGATTTAAAGCAATAATTGAAAAAGAATCAAAATAGAAAAATTTTTAAGGGAATATATGAAAAAATGGGCCGGGCTGTAGCTTGGCCCATTCAACTAATGGGTCCGCCCATGTCTTTTAGGACTTGACAACTGGGAGGAGGATTGGTTCAGATCGTGAGAAAGGAGGCATGTACTATTTGGATGATAGTATATCTACTACTAACTTGGTTGCAGATCATCCTGATCCTGCTTTACTGTGGCATTAGCGTCTGGATCATCTATCGTTGCAGAAGATTCGGTCAGTTATTCTTTTTAAGTCTTTCGTTTCTACCTTCGGTTGTGCATCTTATGAGTTGGGTAAGCATCATTGTGTCTTTTTTCGAGTCGGGTCAATAACCACAATAGATTTGCGTTTGAGTTAGTTCATTTTGATGTTTGGGTCCTTGTCGTGTGCCTTCAATTAAAGGTTTTAGGTATTTTCTTCTTTTTATTGACGACTTCTCTAGCATGACTTGACTTTATTTGTTAAAAGAGAGATATGAAGTTTATGATGTTTTCGAACTTCTTTAATGAAGTTAAAAATCAATTTTCTATTTCTATTCGAGTGCTCCTACTAATAATGTCTTGGAATATGTGAAAAAAGATGTCTCTTTTCTGTTCTAAGAATGAAATTATTCATTAAACTTCTTACTCTCACGCGTCACAACAAAATGGCGTTGCTGAACGCAATGTAAGACTCATCCTAGATGTTGCTAGAACCATGATGATACATATGCATATTTCAAAGTATTTGTAGTCTGATGCTGTGTTAAATACTTGTCATTTGATTATAGGATGCCCTCCTCTGTTTTTCATAGTAAAATTTTATTTTTTTTGTCTTCATCCTCAGAAAAGTGTCTTTTTCATTACTCGTGTATTTGACTGTACCTGTTTTGTTCAGGACTTATCTCCAAGTTTGGATAAACTATTTCCTAGATCTATTAAATGTCTTTTTGTCGGATATTTTAGAACTCAGAAAGGATATAGGTGCTACAATCTATCTACTAAAAAGTAATTTGTCTGTTGATATTTCATTTTTTGAGTCAGTTTCTATTTTTCTCTAGACTGTCCAGGTACTTCTTCGCTATATGTTTCTCTCCCAGTGCTTGTTCCGTTGTCTGCACCGATTCCTACTCCTGTTGTCTCTTCGCCAGTGTCACAAATAGACACTACAGAGCCACCTACACCGAAACCTCTTTGGGTAGTACTCAGCAATACACTCGCCGATTAAAGGTTCCTGCCTCTTAATCAGTTCCGGCTGATTTCTCTAGAGTGGAAGGTCTATCTCCTCCGCTATTCATCACTCCTTCTAACCTTGATGTTTCTATTGCCCTTCGAAAAGGGAAATTGTCTTGTACTGATCATCTCGTTTCTAATTTTGTCTCTTATAACTTTCTTACCACCTCTTTCCGTCAGTTTGCCCTGCCTTTGTCTTCTATATCTATACACAGGTCTTATGAGGAGGATTTATTGGTACCAGCCTAGAAGCAAGCCATGAATGAGGAGATGGATGCTCTTGTTTCTCGAGGAATTTAGGAGTTGGTCTCTGCACCCACAGATGCTGTTGTTGTGAGTTGTTGCTGGTCTATACTTTGAAATATCGTCCAGATAGTTCAGTGGATTGGTATAAGCCAGACTTGTTACCAAAGATTATACTCAGATATGACGTGGATTACTTTGAGACCTTTCACCAGTAGCTCAGTTGAACTTCATCAGGGTTCTATTTTCTATTGTTGTCAATCTGTCGTGGCCCTTGTTCCAGTTGGACGTCAAGAATGCCTTCTTGTGTGGTGATTTGAAGGAGGAGGTATATATGAAGCAACCTCCGGGGTATGTTGTTAAGTCAGAGAATAAAGTCTATCATCTCAGGAAGGCAATATATGAGCTCAAGCAGAGTCTACGGGTATGGTTTGAGAAGTTTAACATCACCATCTCTGGCATTGGTTTTCATTGTTGTCACTCAGATTACTCGGTTTTTATTCGACATACTAAGTCTGTCTTAGTAATTCTGGCAGTGTACATTGATGATATTATGCTGACTGGGAGTGATTCAGCTGGTCCGCTAGAAACAAAAATATATCTTAGGCGTCATTTTTTGACCAAGGATATGAGTAAGTATAAATACTTTATGGAGATTGAAGTTGCACATCAAAAGTATAATGTACTTCTCTTTCAAAGGAAGTATGCTCTGGATCTTTTGAAGGAGATAGGACTTTTGGGGTGCAAACTTGCTAGTACTCCAATGGAAGCCAATGTGAACTTGTAGTTTAATGGTAGTCACATTCTAGATGATCCAGGAAGGCATAGAAGATTGATTGAAAAATTGATCTATCTAATAGTTACTAAGCTGTAGATAACCTTTACTATTGGGGTGTTGAGTAGATTCATATATCAGTCCAAAGAGATTCATTGGATAACTGCACTAAGGATTCTGGCTTATCTCAAAAGTTCTCTAGAGAAAGGTCTGTTATACAAGAAATATAAACATGTACGCATTTCTGAGTACTCTGATTCTGGTTATGCTGGTGACAAGGGGATAGAAAATCTATCACTAAATATTGCATCTTTGTTGGAGGAAACCTTGTGACTTGGAGGAGTAAAAAATTAGATGTGGTATCTCGATTTAGTGTAGAGGCTGAATATAGAGGTACGACTCATACTGCTTGCGAGAAGATATGGTTGAAGAATCTAATGATGAAGCTTGGTTTTAGACAACCTGGACCTATACTTATGCATTGTGATAATCAGTTTAATATCTATATTGCCCAGAACCATGTGTTTCATGAGAGCACTAAGCACATTGAGGTTGACTGTCATCTGGTCACAGATGCTTGGACCAAGAAGGTGGTTTCTCTCCCGTTCACTCCATCATCAAAGCAATTGGCTGATCTTCTTACTAAAGATGCTTCACCATACGTGTAGCAAGCTGAGCATAATAGATATCTATGCTCCAGCTTGAGGGAGAGTGTTAAATAACGAGGTATTGGGTTTTACCCATTAAACATACCAGTTGTATGGTCTATATATTGTACCTTGACATCAATAATAAATCTCATTTAAGGGTTTTTGCTTCCAACATATGCAACCCTATTATTGGATGTCGATCATAATCAATTTGGCATGTGCAAACTCTTGGATGTGGCTTAGAGTCTAACCCATCTTATCTCTAACTGTCACCTTTAATAAGATTAGGAAAACCCTAAGTGAGTGAATCCTAAGTAGTTGAATAGGAAAGTGATTGTTAACCAAGTTGCAAGTCTATAAAAGGAGGAAAGTACAGGAGAGATAAGCCTCTGATTGTTTTTTGTGAGTTGCTAATATTGGAAGGAGGTTGTCATTTGATTTCTTTTTCATGAATTCTTAGTTCCAGCAAGAGATTGTCAACTTGATGCTCGACACAACAAGTGGCTATCAATTTCTTTTCCCTTTTTCTCTTAATTTTTGTCATCAGTATTAGTTAATCCTCATTTATAACAGGGCATTAATGTTTGTTTGCATCGATCTATGAAAGGGTTAATCATCGTTTACAAAGTCCAATGTCAATGCCTGTTCTTTTTATCGATATAAGAGAGGGTTAATCCTCATTTATAACAGGACATTAATGTCGCTTTTCATCGATTTAAGTGAAGGTTGATTCTCGTTTATAACAGGGCGTTAATGCCTGTTTGCATCGCTCCATGAGAGGGTTAATACTTGTTAATAACATGACATTAATGCTTGTTTTCAACAACTAAGAGAGGGATAATCCTTGTTTATAGTAGGGCCGTAATGCCCATTTGTTGTGAAGGGGATGTTAATGCCCATTTTGTGACACACACACACACACACACACACACATATATATACACACACACACACATACACACACACACACATATACATATATATATATATACACACACACACACACACACACACACACACACACATATACATACACAGACACACACACATATATATATATAGAGAGAGAGAGATTTGTGTCCTTCCAAAAGGATCTGACCCCGGATCCTTCCCACTCAAATTCAACCCTCCGACATTCGAATACAAGATCCACCCCGTTGAAGTTGATCTATATTATTTCAAGTATTTATAAACCAAAAATCAAGTGTTTTGAATATTTTTTGCCTATGCATCAAGTAAGGAAAAAAATGGACAGCCTAAATAGTGAATTGGTTAGTTTAACGGTGTAGAATATTTGAAACCTAACAAAAATAAGTTTGTAGGGGTTTTTAAATGTTTAGATCATAATGAATTGGATATATATAGAGAGAGAGACTTGTGTCCTTTCAAAAAGATTTGACCCTAGATCCTTCTCACTCAAATTCAACCCTCCGACATTCGAATACAAGATCCACTCTGTTGAAGTTGATTTATATTATTTTAAGTATCTATAAACCAAAAATCAAGTGTTTTGAATACTTTTTGCCCATCCATTAAGCGACGCAAAATGGACGACTGAAAGTAGTGAGTTGGTTAGATCTACGCCTTTAGACATACAAATTCTCGATCCGGAAATTTCATTATGATCTAAACATTTAAAAACTCCTACAAACCAATTTTTTGTTAGGTTTCAAATGTTTTACATCGTTAAACTAACCAACTCACTATTTAAGCCGTCCATTTTTCTCTTACTTGATGCATGGGTAAAAAATATTCAAAACACTTGATTTTTGATTTATAGACACTTGAAATAATATAGATTAACTTCAATGGAATGGATCTTGTATTCGAATGTCAGATTTTGGTATTTGAGTGAGAAGGATTCAGTCTCAAATCTTTTTGGAAGGACACGAGTCTCTCTCTCTCTCTTGTATATATGGTCTCTCTCTCTCTCTCATATATATATATATATATATATATATATATATATATATATATATATATATATATCGCGAGAGAGAGAGAGAGATAGAGATAGATAGAGAGAGAGAGAGAGAGAGAGAGAGAGAGAGAGTTTATCTTGCTTTCCCCTTAGATTTTTTTTTTTTTTTTTGCGGTAAGCCTGATACCAAGCCACAAATTTGAACTTGGAAGTTTGAATGCATAAGCTTGTTCTTCTTCCTTTTGCTTTATTTTTCTTCTTTTGAGATTTCTTACTGGTATCCTCTTTGGATCCAATTGGACTCAAAGTCTTTCATAACGTCATGGTTATTAGCAGGTAGTTGGAATAGTTAAGACAATTGAGGGATTAGTTCGGGGGAAATTTGGAAGGTAATGAGATACTTATCAATTGGTTATACTTGGCCAACAAGTTGAATTCATGGCTAAATAAAATTTGTGACAAATAAAAAAAATGTGACAAATTACACACATGCATGTGCTCACGCGCCCACACACATTGTGTTCATTAGCTTAATTTCACATCATTAGACACATGTAGCCGAAGATGGGACTTATTGAATGTTTGTATCATATGAATTTAAAACACTAGCACCAAATCTAGACTAATTATGGATGCCCCCCCTTCCTTAGGAATCAGCAAAAACAATGTTGAAGTCTGCATCGTGCTAGCTAACCAAATAGGAACAAAATAGTTTACTTGTATCCCAATCATGCAGTTAGGTAAAAGGCTTGGTTTATCTTTCTTTTTATAAGTAGACATACTTGATTCTTTTTGAACATACTAGGCTTAACTAGTGTCAGACAATGACATGACCTCTTTTATTTTGATTATACCCATTTTTATAACTGGATTAGGGACATGTATGGTAAGAACCACATAGAATCGACAAATCGAGCCTATTGGAATCCAAGTATCTTTAATGTCCCGGGCATCAGTTGCAAGTTGTAAGAATCATAAAAGTTTATGTTTATTTGATCATTTATTATTATACACATCTTTTTACTTCAACAAAACCATACACAAAAGAAATGTGGATCATTTTCAATGTGGATTTTCTCATAAAAGGAAACACATTAAAGAAAATATAGACTTGGAATCAAATTTACTGTTGAGTTAAATTTATCACAAATTAACTAGTGGTACCTTGCCAATGAGCCCTGGCAAAAAAGGGGGTTAGGTTATGGGAGGTCCTTTCAAGAATAAGCTTTAACCTCTCTTCCAACCGAAAGAAGGAACCAAAAAATAAAATAAAATGCTAGTAGTACCTCAAAACAAAATCCTACCAGATAAGATAGAATCGTAACTAATTTTCAATTAGATCAGTGTTTCTAGGGAGAGATATTGTACTCTATTGTTGGGAAGGTGAGATCTCACTACAAAAGAAGGCTACTATTGAAATCCTGGATGATCCAGTTAAGGAAAATCTTCTACTCTCCCATGGATGTAGGCAATTTGCCGAACACCTTAACCTCTTTGTGCTTGCTTATATTGGATCTATGTTTGGTTATTTTATTCTCTATAAAGAAGATTCATTTTCTATGATCCAATCTTCACATCCCTCAAGGTTTTATGATGAGAGCATTTCTTTGCCTTGTTGAAGAATTTAGCACCAGGTTACATGGATGATATGGAGAACTCTCAGTTTAAATTTGGGCTCCCGAACCGTCCATCTTATGGGGAAAGTATTAGATGATCTTTTGTAAGGGTAAAATGGTTTGCTTTAGTGAACTTACTGTTCCAAGCTTGTAGAGTTGGTGTTGAAGTAATAAGCAGGTTAAACTTTGTCAAGAGAATTGCCTGTCAAGAAACCAACAAGGTCTTGGTTGTTCAGGGTGCACAACCCTAGTGGGGTGAATAGGGTGTTGGAACCAAATATGAAAGATGCACTGGGACAATGTAAATAACGAAGAATATAAATTTTATGCTTGAACAAAAGAATTAGGAACTAAAGTAGCGACCAAGATAGAAAATAGGTAAATCCTGATTCATCCCAATCTTGGCATACATCTAAGTCATGCTTCTGACCGAATTTTTCTGCTATTTCCAATAGCAACTTTACAACCATGATCTTTTCTTCACCAAGAGATCTCACAACTCTTAAAACTGAGTTTTTTTTAAATTTACTTAGGGATCTCATAATTCTTACAACATCTCTCAACCTAGGGCGGAAGGCCTTCTCAAGGAAGTACAAATTGACCTTGACAAGAATTTCTCACAGAGAATTCTTTTACAAGTGAGACTAATAATAAGAGAATCAAGTGCACTAGCAAGATTGGCACTTTAGATCTATGGAAAAACACTAGAAGGATTCAAGATAAGGGAAAAGATCTTACACATCTAGTTCTCCTGATTTGAAAATTAAAGCTCAATGATTCTCCAAGAATTGAAAGTGGAAGCTATTTTAATTTCCCTTGAATGAATTTTTGGAAATTGTTGTAGCAAGAGATTTTATAAAGTTAAAGGCGGTGGGACTACGGTTAGGTCCGGTCGCACTACTTTTCAGGTCCTAGTACACGTGCGTACCCGGGTCAACCTGGCACTTAGCCTACCAAACTAATCCAAACTTCAGTAGGATAAACAGAATAGATTCTACCAGATTTTTGCAGTTGAAGTAGGGAGATGATTCCACCCCTGTGACCGTTCTTACATACTTAGGTCAAGGGCTGTTTTCAGCCAATGAAACCAACATTTGGAATCGAGATTCTAATTTTACTGTCAGTACAACTGGTTGGTTCAGTTCATTTTGGTCAAGCAACAACGTGATGAAAACTACAAACAGATACAAATTCAAAAGATTCTGTAGCCACGCGCTTAGATCCAACTGCTGGTCTGACCTCTATCTCATGGCGGAACATACCAATTTTCTCTAGTCCCGACAGTTTTGTTTCAAGTTTTGAGAACTCGGTTTTGAACCCTTTTTTTATTAAAGTTTCAATCAGTTTCTTTAGTCCCGACAGTTTTGTTTCAAGTTTCAGTCTTTCGGTTTTAGTGTGTATAAACATATACATATCTTTTGATTATTTACATATCTAATTCGCAAAAAGCATTCAATATGAATATGTAGACTAGTGGGTGTTATTTCAAGAAATGTGAACTTTTGATACTCAACTAGTCAATCCAAAAATTAATCTAATTTAATATGAAAGTTGTCGGTCTAAAGTTAAATTAAGATTATAAGCAGAATTATGTTAAAAATATCTAATTATGATATGATATGATAAATTAGAAAATATTGATTTCGGATGACTGAAGAAGTTAAAGGGAGATAAATTATTTATTAGAAACAATACATTCTCTCTTTTCCCCTTTGGTTTGATTTTTTTGGTTTCGGCATGTTTCATCCGAGACTTACCAAAATTGTTTGGAACTTACCGATACTGAATGTGTACCAATTAAAACTTAGCGAAACCAAAACTGTCACTTTCAGACTAATACTGATGAAATCGAGGTGAAACAACAACAATCGAGACGAAACTGGTTAAACCTCAAATATTGGTTGGAATCGCTATGTTGCACCGGACACGACAACATTGAAATGGACACGACACACGGACACATGATAAATTCTTCAAAATACACACGATAGTGTGTCCGACACGCGTGTCGGATACGTTTCGAATACGACATGACTTCATAATAAGAGTGTCTGTGCTACATAACCGCCCTTGGTTCCAATTTTGAAAATCAAATGTGTAAGTAATTTATGATCAAACCAAAATTAGTCTTATAACATTTAGAGCATATCTTTGCAATGGTTCAAACCTAACTTTCTCAGGCTGAACCAAGAGTATTTAAAGTGAATTTTATATATATATGAATGAAATGCACTGGTTTTGATCAGTAAGGCTATAGTTGGTTCCAAGTGTATACCAAATTTAACAAAGTAATTCCAAATGACTTATCACTTATAATGAACAATATAAATCATAAGTACCAATGCTCACTTATTCTTGATCTCTTACCTTACATTTTAAGTTCTTGGAATAATTTGATGATCCAAGTCGTTTGGCTCCTTCTGGATTCACTCTTCTTTCAATTTCTTTTTGATAGAACTTGAGCTTGATATTTCTGCCACCACCTTAATAGATTTGACAATGTAGGCACAATCCATCCTATCTCCATCCAAGTGCTTTGATCCTGATCAAAACACTCAAAGAGATTTAAGCACAAGTGATGAGTCTGATGACTTAATGAGAACATCACACATAGAATAGGACTAACACTGGACATAACGAAACTCAGAGAATAAGCCTGAAGGCTTAGCCAGGGCAATGGAAATTGGCAAGAGAAAGGTAAAGGACCAATCATCAAACGTACAATCTTATTTAGGGTTGTCAAGTGGGCCGGGCCGTGCTGGGCCCAGCCCGGGCACGGCGGGCCAACAGCCGGGCCTAGCCTGCCTGGCCAAAAGGGGGCGGCCCGGGTCGGCCCAGGTTCCAATTCTGGAACCCGGGTTCGGCCAACGACTCGGGCTGGCCCGACCTTTTTAAAAAAATTAAAAAACTCTTAAAAGTTTCTAATAAAGTTCTAAAAAAATCTAAAAAATTACTCATCCAAGTTGTGAAAAATTGCCAAAGGAAATTACAAGTTGTGAAATGAAAATGTATTTTTTTATTATTGATCCAATAAAATGGATAATGGATACAAATATAATTGAAGTATAAATTAAATTTTGTAAAATTTATCATTAATAAATAAAAAAAGTACAAGTCTTCATATATTTTATCATTAATAAATAAAAAAATACAAGTCTTTATCATCTTCTGGGGAGTCTTATAGAGAATCTTCGATGAGATCGTCGATTGTTTTATTTGACTTCTCTTTTCCGTATCCAGCCAATCCTTCCCCTTATGGTCATCTCGATTGCATTCGATGCCAGACAGTTTCTCGTATTAGTCAGCACTCGACCACTTGTACTAAATGCATCGTCTTCAGCCATATTAAAAGGCTGTTCAGATCGAATAAGGTATTTAGCTAAATTTATTTTACTTGTTGAACGATTATAAGTAAAAGTGCCTACTGTGCCACCTAAAGTGCTAATTTGAGTTTGTCGTGCTAGGTGTTCGGGTGTTTACTCTTAATATATCGGACAAGTGGGCCAGTTCCCACATTTTTAAGAAAAACATATGAAAC
Organism: Agave tequilana; assembly: GCA_038442645.1. Lineage (NCBI taxonomy): Eukaryota > Viridiplantae > Streptophyta > Magnoliopsida > Asparagales > Asparagaceae > Agave > Agave tequilana. Next base: position 21,738 of record JAVJIF010006610.1, on the reverse strand, counting down.
ATCTGGACACAACTTACATTGAGCCCTCCTACCTCCATCAACAGTTAGTTTATTAAAAAATATTTTCAAACTACAGATTTAAGATTTGTGGAGGCAGCTAATATCTCGAGAGAACTAATTGGTATATGAGGAACAATGCTAGATATATCAGAAGAAACATTAAAATCTATGTATTGTGTGAATGAAATTTGTGGAGTGTCATCCAGTAGCAAATTTAGAGCTTCTCACTTATCATTGCTAAAACTAAAATTACTACGAAATCTAAAACTAGAAGCTTGACTAGATCTAACTGATGAAGGATTGGTATCCATATTTTTTGCTAGTTTCTAATTTTATAAGAATATAAACACCGGATTGAGAGCTTGTAAGCTTGAGAGTTTGTAGAGCTTGAGGACTTGAGCTTTGAGAGCTTGTGGACTTCAGAGCTTGTAGAAAGAGCGCTTGTAGAGCTTGAGGACGTGAGAATTTTAATTTTTTTTTAGAGATTTAAGAGATTTTTATTGTCATGAAATGGAGTGGAGAAGATGAAGTATTTATAGAGGAAAAGATGAGTAATTTTTTGCAATTTTTTGCAAAAAAACCAACAAAAAAGTCATATACCTGTTGGGGGGTATTTGCAAAAAAATAACAAATACCCCCTCAAACGGCTATAATAGCTGTTGGGGCTGATATGGGGGGTTTCTGCAAAAAAATTTGCAAAACCCCTCCCCTGCCCCCAACGGCTATAATAGCCGTTGGGGCCGGCCGGGCCGGGCCAGCGCAAGGCACGGGCCCCAGGCAAGGCACGACCTGGCCGGGCCGTGGGCTGCCTTTGGCGGACCCGGAATAGGTCTGGCCTTGGTCCTTCGTGGGACGGACCGTGCCCGGGCCACCCCGGGTCGTGCCCGTGCGAGTTGCCGGCCCGACCCACTTGGCACCCCTAATTTTAATTATGCTGCTACAGGGACCTTATGCCATGATAAATAGTTGAGCTTATTATCTGTGAGATTCATGAAGAAAATACCACAACATTGTGGTTCAAGTGTCATTTTTCTCTTGTTGCAAGTAGTTGCGGGAAATTTCATAGTGCTGAAGAAATGTGTCTACCGTTCTAGTAGTGATCTTGAGTATATATGCACTGTACGGATATGCATACATAAAATGGTCATGAAGAAATTATGTATTCTTTGGAAAGAAGGGTTCGCTTGAAATTTAACAAGATGAGAGATGACATTCTTAAATATTTTCAAGTGTGAGACGCAAAATGTTCTATAGTTCCTCTAAAGTTTAACCAGTTGAAAGATTAGGTATCCTCACATATTTTCAAGGATGAGATATGTGGATGCTGTATGTTTTGTGTTATATATACTTATTGTAGGATGAGCCTCAGGCTCCATGCCAAAACGCGAGGGTCGCATTCCCCATAAAACACGAGGGTCGCGTTCTCCCATTAAATGCGGAAATCGCGTTTCCTCATTGAACGCAAAGGTCACATTATAACTTTAAAAACAACCCTGCGTTTTCTATCAAACGCGAGGGTCGCGTTCCCTCTTTAAATGCAAGAGTAGCGTTTCAACTTCAACTCGAGCAGTGCGCGAGCTCCATGTTTCAACTTTAAACGCCGAGCTCCGCGTCAAACGCGAGATTCACGTTTCTGTTGTAAAAACCATAAAAGTGGGTCAATTACATCCACGTTTCTTACTTAATGAGGGATGAATCCCCATTATGAAAAGATTTAAGGGGTCAGTTACACCTCAAAATCCTTTATAAATAACTGTGAATAGCTAAAGAGAAAGGAAGAAGACAAGAGAAGACTCTTGATAAACTTGTACTAAACGGTAAGCAAGCAAATTTCTTTCAATCTTCTTAAGATTTCGGGTGCTGTAGAAGATTCATATTTTACTCTGTATTTTGAAAGAGAGCGAGGAGATCTAAACTTCAACTTCATTCGTCAATGGAAAACAAGGTTCAATTTCCGTCACCTCAAGAACTCAACAATTAAACAAAGGGAAGATCAATCAACTTTCTTCCCTCTTTTGTAATCGGGTATTGACCCTATTGTAATTTCCTTTTGCATTAATAAAAGATTTTTATTTGTCAATTATTCGATAAACATCTATGTCTTTGTTGGTATTATATTTATATGATTCTGTATCATATAATGTTCACTTCCATTTGAGTTTTACTTTTCCCTTCATGGTGTTTACTGAATCTATTTAAATATTTCAAACAGATAGTCATAGACAAAGGATTGTAGATTGGATAGACAGCACTGGAGGTCTTTGTGCTGCTTTTGATTTCACTACAAAAGGTATTCTACAGGTATCGCATTGTAAAACTTATTGTTGTTAAATTACGCTGAAGTTACTCTTTGCATTGATACCTGGCTTTGACCAGTTTTCTGATTTAAATTTCTATGACAGGAAGCAGTGAAGGGAGAGCTATGGCGCTTGCGTGATTCTCAAGGCAAGCCACCTGGTTTAATGGGATGGTGGCCTTCGAGAGCAGTAACATTCATTGAAAACCATGACACAGGGTCTACTCAGGTAGCTAATTTTCTTAAATACTAGCACATCCCATGCAATTCCGACGTGCCGTTGTATTTTCTTACATGAATACTGTAGAAGGATTATAAATTTTTGTATTGTGATCTGAATTTGCTGGTATTCTTATCTTTATCTAACTTTTCAGGCTCATTGGCCTTTCCCGTCTGGTCATGTTATGGAGGTATGCCATAAAATTTTCTTACATCCTTGCTTGCTTAAAGCTGAAACAGTTTCCAGCTATTGTGGACATTTCTTTGGTTCTCATCCATTTATTTAGACAAAATGCCAAATTAGTGACCTGAATGACTGGTCTTCTTTAACACAAAAGAACGACATTGAACTGTTGAGAAATAGAAAACCTTAGAATTTAATTGATTCATTAACATAAGAGAAGGTACAAGATATATATAGAAGACAAGGTGGGTATATGGGTAACAAACCAACAACCCAATAACTTAATACTAATAACTAACCTTAACACTCCCCCTCAAGCTGGAGCATAGAAATCTAATATGCAGCTTGTTACATAGATTAGAAAATATTTTCTAAATAAAGTTTTCCTAAATAAAAAATTAAGAAACAAATACGAAATTGATAATCTTATGCCACACTGCTGAATCTTTGATATCGATGCTGAAGTTGCCAATTAAACCAAACCTCCATTCAAAAAGTTAATATTCATCATCGTCTTGGATGCAAATAAGATTATAGAGTTTCCTAAACTCAGTAGAAGGAGAGATTTAGAGAGATCCTCCAACTCAGTAGGAGATTTTTGAGAGATCCTCAAACTCAGTAGCAATAGATACCCACGGTAAATGTAGAATCGATCAGCAACAATAGAGATCGGCAGGAGTAACGAAAGTAGCAGACAACACCATCTGATGATTCAACAGCAGCGAAAGTTGATGGCAAAGGACAGTAAAGGAGGCAACATTTGATGATGGCTAGGGTTTTGAAACTTGGAGGAGAAAGATATTTTTTTGGATGAACAGTACCCACAGTACTGTTCACGATGAAAATACCGCCGCGGTAATGTTCATGTGAACAGTAAATTTTTTTTCCGGAGATTTAAATTCGAGACTACATTAGATCTAAAAAAAGAAAAGAAAAGAAAGATAGATGAGATGAAGTTGATGGTTGATGGTTAGAATTGGGATTTTTTTTTTGGGGCTAGGGTTTTGGTGGTAATACGACAAGATATGGAGACAGAAGAAAACATGGATGGAGGTAATACGACAAGATAAGGAGGTTAAAGGTCTTAGTGCATATTGCTCGGAATGAGTGGAGAAAGCTGATCCATGTGCCCGATCCGACGTAATTCTCTTTTGGTTCATGTAGCCTACCCCAAATACTTGGGACAACTGGCTTAGTTGTTGTTGTTGTAGGGTTTTGGTGGTGGTTAGGGTTTTTAAGAAGATGACGATGGAAGAGGGATGACTCTGATACCATGTTGAACTTCTCAAATAATGCCCTTGGACTCTGTTTGAGTCCATAGATCGCCTTCTTAAGTCTACAAACAGTATTCTCTCCCTGAGCAATATACCCTCGAGGTTGCTCCATATAAACTTGCTCCTTCAAGTCCCCATAGAGAAAGGCATTCTCGACATCTAGTTGAAATAAGGGCCACTTTATATTAACAGCAATAGAAAACAAAATTCGATTCAGGCGAGCAACTGGTGAAAAAGTCTCAAAGTAGTCCACACCATAAGTCTGAGTATATCCTTTGGCAACAAGCCTGGTCTTATACCTATCAACTGAACCATCAGGGCGATACTTTAAGGATAGACCCATCGACAACTTATAACAAAATCTTTGGGTACAGAGACTAACTCCTAAGTTCCTCGAGAAATAAGAGCATCCATCTCCTCATCCATAGCCTACTTCCAGGCATGTATCAATATAGCCGCCTCATACGACCTGAATAAAGATACAAAAGACAAAGATAAGGCAAACTGGCGAAAAGAGGGAGTAAGACGATCATATGAAACAAAATGAGAGACATAATGATCAGTACAAGACTGTTTACCTTTGCAGAGGGTAATGGAACATCAAATAAGAGGAAGGTGCTGACGGCTGACGATGTGGACCTTCCACTGGAGAGGAGGCGGCTGGAACCGGTTCAAAAGTAAGAACTTTTTGCCGATGAGTGTAGACATGTCTGAAGTCTTTTTCTCGAGATGGCTTTTGTGCATGTGGTGCTGTAGTGTCTTTTAATGATACTGGCGAAGAGACATCATGGCAACAAGTGCAGGCAAAGGAACAGACGATGAAAAAGAAATAGACTCTGATGCAGTAACCGGACCTTGTGGCTTATGGAACGATGTATGCTTAGCTTAACAGTGCACATGAAGTGGAGATGATTAAAATCAGAAGGAATTGTCACTTGTCAATACCGCTGAAACAGTGAAATGTCAACTTCACTGTGATACCAAAATAGTCTAGTTCAATTCCTGGTATATTTGGAATTTGGTTGTGATCCCATTAGAGTTTCCTTGTCTCAATCCTTTACAGTTAGAGGATCAGATTCTGTGGGCTAATTTATATAGATGGCCAAATTTTGTTTTCTCTAACAAAAGATCAACAGCAATGTTTAATAAACACAAGCAGAAGCAAACTATGATGTTGAGCTAACTTGTAAAGGGGAGAGCACACAATTGAGAGGCTTAGGGAGAAAATGCACCCGATTATATCTTTTTTTGAAGAGGATTCCAAGAAACTGCAGAATAAGAGCAAAAAGTATGTTAAGCTATATCAGGGTAGATGTTCTACATGTTGTCCTTACATGTGCCTGTTTGAGTTCTAATATCATATTTTTTTTGGTGTAATCCAAACATTCTATCCAAATCCAACTTAATATTTCCTCAGTTTTCTTAATATCGACCAGCAGCAATATGCACTGTAGAAAACCTTTGAATAAATGTAACCATTCTAGCAGAGCCAATTATAGTTATATTTATGAGACATAAGGCATAAATCTTAGTTTGATTAAATAATGTTCATATATAGACATTCTGACTCAATTTGAGGTTCTTCATATAATCAAATCTGTTATTTTTATCCAAGAAGTCCATTTTTAGATAATGCTATTATGAGTTGTCTGAGGTGGCCGTTTGCATATATATATATATATATATATATATATATATATATATATATATATATATATATATATATATATATAAAGTTGTGAGGTTAATCATAAAATTATGGATTTTCAATCTCCACTGGCATTGAGAAGTAAATTTGAGATTTTAGCCACTGATATATAACAACCAGAGAAGACTTCCTAAATGGGAGATAAGATTGAATCATAGTTGGTAAGTGAAAATTGATGAGGTCATCTGTACATGTGGTATTCTAATGTGGAAGAACCTCTCAGATACTCATTTGTGTGAAGCTCTATCCCAAACAAAGGTACATGTATGTTGTTTGTTGTTAAAGTACTTACAGAATTGAACCTGCTTGTGCTTCACCAGACCCTATTTATGCAGTATGGATCGCAATGGAATTGAAGCCTGCGAAGCCTCTTCGGAGTTATCTAAAAGTATGTTTTAATTAGATAGGATCTATCTGTTTAGGAAGAATGATCTGGAATAGGAATCGAATTTGACTATCTTTATTAGAATGTTAGTTGAAATAGGACTCGGGTTTGTGTAAACGAACCGAGCTTGAGCAAGCCAACGCTGTTTGAGTTTGGATCCTTCATCAACCAAGAGAGGAAACGCAAGCTAATTACATTGAAAGCAACTAAAAAGCCTATAGCTTGATCACTTCATTAGAGATAGGTCAATATATATATAAAGTTACAAGAGGATATGGGTAGTGAGCCTAAAGCCCAATAACCCGATAACAACTATCTAAATTAACACTCTTCCTTAAGCTGAAGCATAGATATCTATCATGCCCAGCTTGCTATGTAAGAAAGCACCTGGGGTGAAGCCGCTTTTGTAAGAAGATCTGCCAACTGTTTCGAAGATGATGTTAACTGGAGAGAAATCACCTTCTTGGTCCAAGCATTTTTAATAAAATGACAGTCAATTTCACTGTGCTTGGTCCTCTCATTAAATATAGGGTTCTAGACAATGTAGATTACAAACTGATTATCACAATGCATAAGCATGAGTCCAAAGAATCTAAAGCCAAGCTCCATTATTAGATTCTTCAATTACATCATCTCGCAAGCAGCGCGAGACATAGCTCTATACTCAGTCTCTACACTAGAGCGAGATATCACGTCTTTTTTCTTCCTCCTTCAAGTCACAAGATTTTCTCCACCAAAGGTGCAATATCTAGTGATAGATTTTCTATCCTCTTTATCATCAGCATAACCAGAATCAGAGTACCTAGAAATGCGTATATATCCGTGTTTCCTGTACAACACATCTTTTCTCGTAGAGCTTTTGACATAAGTCAGAATCCTTAATGCAGCTGTCCAATGAACCTCTCTAGGATGATGCATGAATCTACTCAGTACCCCAATGGCAAAAGTTATACCGGCCTAGTAACTGTGAGATAGGTCAATTTTTAAATCAATCTTTTGTACCTTCCTGGATCATCAAGAGTGTGATTACCATCAAACTTTAAGTCCACATTGGCTTTCATTGGAGTACTAGCAGGTTTGCACTCCAAAAGTCTTGTCTCCTCCAGAAGATCTAGAACATACTTTCGTTGAGAGAGAAGTATACTATATTTTTTATGTGCAACTACAATCCCCAGAAAGTATTTAGGCTTACCTATGTCTTTAGTTACAAAATGATGCCTAAGATACTCTTTTGTTTTCACTAGGCCAGGTGAATCACTCTCAGTCAGCAAAATATCAACGTATACTATCAGAGTTACCAAGCCAGACTTAGTACGTCGAACGAAGACAATAATTTGAGTGACATCGATGAAAACCTACGCCAAAGATGGTAATGCTAAACTTTTCAAAACACGCCTGTGGATTCTGCTTGAGTTCATATATTGCCTTCTTGAGATGACAAACTTTATTCTCCCCTTGAGCAACATACCCTGGAGGTTGCTCCATATATACCTCCTCCTTCAAATCACCATACAAGAAAGCATTCTTGACATCTGGCTGGAACAAAGCCTTAACATTTAGTATTGACTAGCGTTTTGAAAGTCAAGTCCAACCTTAATGCAACATCAAAGACCTCTTCAACAGTATCTAAGTCATAGGGGCCAGTAATCATAGCACGTTTTATTTTAGGTCGTAAACCCCAAAAAACTTAGTTACTATCTCAGAAGGGTGCTCTCTCACTTCACTACGATGGGTTAAGTTCTTAAGTATGACAATATAATCATGAACGGACATATGACCCTGATGGAGGTTGTGTAACTGGTCGAAGTGGGAGTCTTTATAATGCTAACTAGTCATGATGGCTCGAGCAAACAAGCAGATGCAGTGGAGAATCTTAGAGTCAAGTAAACTAAATATATGAACTAAACGAACAAAATACCCTAAAGTTTAAGTTCTAAATGTAAAGAAAAATGCAATCCTAAAATGATGAAAAGCGATAAATGTTGATGCAACCACTAGATCGAAACAAATAGCATTTCAACCAACAAATTTTAGCAATCCATATAGTAGTTGCAAGTAATCTAACAGTTAATTATTTAGGTCAAGTTAGGATACACCTGAGATTGTTCACGCCTAAATACAAAAATCTTCTAAGATTTTTTGGAGAAATACTCACACTGAAGAGCTGAAATCACCCACAAGACATCTGAACAGCGGTGATAAGAAGTGAAAGATGACTACCTCGAGAATGATGCTAATCAGGACAGAAACAAGCTCTGAACTGTGGTGTGCTGATCTGCTGAGCTGAATCTGGCAGATGACCGAAGCTTGAAATAGAATATGAAGACTGTAGATGTGTAGTATTGCTCTCTATGAATCCGCTACTTAAAAAAGGCTCGAATTGGGGTTGAAACGAGCTTAGAATGGACGAATGTTGGGGCTTACTATTTCGTGAACAATAATCATTTTTTCTTTTTTTTTTTTCTGTTTTTCTGTTTATTTTTTTTAAAGTAGATCTAGATCTAGATCTAGATTTAGATCTAACAGTAGTTGGTTTTTTTTCAAAGTAGATCTAGATTTAGGATTTGGGGAAGAGAAGAAATTCGAAGGGGATTGGGACCAAAGCTCTGATATCAAAATTAATGTAACACAGGTATTGCAATCACTTTCGAATACAAATAAAAAGGAAAAACTAGGGTTTTACAAGAAAAAAATGAAAAGAGAGATTAGGGTTGGAGAAAGAACCAGATAACTTTGAGTTTTGCACTCCTTACACGGGCTTCACACCCCAATCTCAAGAACCCAAGAGCTTTGAAATTTACTGAATTTTTCTATTTAATCGTTGTCTTCTCAATAAAAAAGTCTGGAGCTTATTTTGTTGGCCTTACAAAAGTTCGGTTCTCAGATATACCGATGTAGTACTAAAAAAACACAATAAAGAAAATAACTACACTCAAAATAGACCAAGGCATAAAACAAGTGGTAACTGGCGTGATGCCCTCATCAAAAAGAGTAAAAAATAACCAAAAAAACACACAGAGAGAGAGAGTATGAACAAGAAGTATTGCATAAGGGGGAAAGTGTGCTACATGAACAATGGACTTATTGATTTCATGCCATGCTGTGTTTCTCTACTTCTCCTTTTTTTTCTCCTTTTCTTTTTCTGTATGAAATAAGAATCTAAGATGACATCAATAGGTACCTTGCCTCTCATAAGTATTGAATCGCCTAAAAATTACTTTAACATATCCAATGGATTGAGAGTTCGGAGACGACCCCCAACTTAAGATAAGGGCATTTATGGTAATACACAAATAAAAATATAACAGAAGTTATGTTTATATGGTTTTTTTTTTTTTTTTTTTTTTTGGGGGGGGGGGGGGGGGGGGGGGAGTGTGCAAAATAAACGTTAGGGGTTTTGGTGATATTATCCAATATATTTCTTCAAACAGTATTAAATTTATTTAGTTCAGTCTTGCGAGACTTGTGAAATTCAGTTAAATTTATTTAGTTCAATTTCCTCATGCTTTACAAAAACAAGACTCAAAAGGGTTAAGTTTTAGAAAGATTTGGATATCTATTAAATGAAATTTATTAAAGAATGTAAGAGTTTTTTTCACATTGTGAGATTTAGAAAAAGGGCTCATGAAATTTGTTTAAATTTATTTATTGCAATTCCCATGTGTTTTAACAAATGCAAGATTCAGAAGAGTTTGGATAGTTTTGAATATCTGTACATGAATTTTAGTTAAAAATTTAGGAGTTCCTGTTCACAGAAAACTTAGAACATTTTAGGAATAATTTAAAATTTCTAAATAATAACAAAACTGTTTATTTTTACTTTAATTAAACGTCCTTCCATGAAAAATATTACTGATTAAGAATCTTTCATGTCTTTAATAATAACAATAATTAGTAAATTCTATTCAGTTAAATATTCCTAATTGTGATTAAATTTTAATTGGATATGTTTCCTTTATAGGGAGGCCCTTAAATTTCTCTACGTTCACCAAAATCCCAAAAAAACTGTGAGAGTTTTTTTAAAACCATATAAGTGTGGCTGTGCGCGCCGTGCGCGCGCGCGCGTGAGAGAGAGAGAGAGAGAGAGAGAGGAGAGAGAGAGAGAGAGAGGGAGCTGATCTGTGTCGTTGATGTGGCCAGATCTCAGCCCAAATCTGGGGTTGAGTAATCATAAGAGTGGAGATGCTATTTTGCCAAAAAATGCCTTACTTTTAAGAGAAGCAAGTGAATTAACTCAGCTGGACCTCTATATTCTCTTTTCTGCATCCCAACCCAGCTTTCTTCCCTTCTTCCTCCCCTCTCTAACTGTGAACCCAACTCCCCCCGTCTCCCCACCCTCCCACTTCATCACCTCTTCCCCCCTCGACCCTAGAGCGGCAGCACAAAAAGGACTCGCCACTAGCCCCCACCCTAATTTTGTAATTGACCATACTAGGTGTATGCTTGCTTGCACTTTTTCCGGGCTTGTGTGTCAAAATTAGTTCTGCTGTCATTGATAATCACTCTTTTAATTCATATATTTAATGGATTTGTTTTTTGGCGAAAGGCCAATCAATAGGGTATGTATTTGTTGTTTCTAATTCGCTAGAGCATGTGAGTCTTTGAGTTGTTTCTGCTGACAAGTTCATTGTGAAAAAGTTGAAATATTGAATCCTTGAGCGTGCAAGTGTTAGAGAAGTCATAGAAGCGACCTAAATCCAAGGTGGAAGGAGAATGAGGAAAAGAAAAAAAGAAATAAAACTTTTGTCTTCTTTATCAACCACTTCTTTCTAGCACTCTAAGACACAGAGTGGAGGAGTAACGAACTTGCTTGATGATGAACAAGAGATCAGCGAACAATCACAAATAAGAAGATCGGCATGGTCTTTGGCAATTTGCCTAGTCCACGGAGAGAGGGAGGAAATTTTATTAATTTGAAGGAGATTACAATTATTATTCTTCTCTTGGAGGTCTCTCTCTCTCTCTCTCTCTCTCTCTCTCTCAAGAGTACAAGTATGCCTTCAGGAATTGGCTTCTTTTGGTTTTCTGGGATTGATTCATGGCTCTCTCCCCTCCCTCCTCTCTCGGGGTGTTTATATAGCTTTTTCACCTCCTATTTGAGTTACGATAGGAATCCTATCCTGTTTACAAGTTCTTTCTTGGAACTTAAATGTGAGTCATTGATTTGCCTTAAGAAGACCTTGATCCTGCCATCTGTGCTTTGATTTGAGTTTGACCCGTGCTCCTTATTTCCAAATCCAAGCCACAGTTGTATTTGCCACATCCCGCATCCCGTTCCTGTCCAACTTGAAATCCGAGTCGTAACAGATAGTCTTTGAGTCCAACTCCAGTATAATTTATGAAATCAATTTGACTTTCAGTCAAATTGCTCATCGCTGGCAGCATGTGAAGAATCCTATTGGAGTTGGATTATACATTATTCTCTCTCATGAATAGTTTCCATGTGCTGCCGAATTGGGACTAATGGATCCAATCAAAAGTAAAAACATGTCATCTTTAATTCATCCATCTACTAATGTTTGCTGCCATGGATTTGGCCATAAATGATTAACCTTAATCCCTCTTCTTAATGACTTTAATCTCTTTGAATGCAAGCCATATTTCTAACACAGAGGTGGCGGGGTTCAGTCAGAGAGAGGGGAGAAGATGGGAGATGAAAGCTGGGTAAGGATCGAGAAAAAAGAGAGAATAGAGAGGGGGGAGGTGCGTTAATTCAGCTGCTCCTATAAAGTAGGGTGTTTTTGGTAAAATTAACTCTCTCTCCTCTCATCATTACTCCGCCCCATATCTGGCACTTAGACTGAGATCTGGCTGTATTAACAGCACAGGAGGGAGTCCCTCCTATGTGAGCTGTCTTTGTTTTTCCTCTCTTTCTATACACACACAGTTTGACTAGGATACTATCGATAAGATTTGAGTATAGATCACTTAGAATGTCTATGTTATGCAAATGATAATAGATGATCCAAACGGGTCAATATGATCTAAATAATTTGGAATGTCTAGAAACAAATAATCAAATATTTTTATGATTTCCTAGATGTACATCAAGTGGCATAAAAATAGTTGGCTGAAAGTGAAGAGTTCTATTTATCTATGGTTTGGAGAATGTAAAATTTAAAATTCAATCTTTAAGTCCTGATTTAAATATTTAAAACACTTGGACACCAAATTTTGTTAGATTTGAAAAATTCTAGACCGTAAACTAAATAATTTGCTACTTTTACTGATTCATTTTGGGATTACTTGATGGATTGGTAAAAAAACTCAAAATAGTCAAACTTTGACTTATAAGCACTCTCATAATATATATCGAACTTCAATTGAGTGGATCTCCGAATTAGTTCATCTAGCTCTAATAGGTATGAATTGGTTACAAATCCTTCCAGGAGAAGCATAGTCTAGTCTGACTCCACACATATATCCATGGGACAAATATTGTTCCGAAATAAAAGCAACTTGAAATATATTCTCCCCTCCATAATTTTTCTTCTTTGCATCCAAGTATAAGTCAGATATGACCCAGTGAACCTTCAGCAGATTTGAAAACCAACTTAAAAAAATTATAAACCAAGGAGAAAAAAACTATGAAAGATAACACTCATAAACTGCACATAAGACATACTCTTGATTTTATACGAGAGATTCTCTAAAATTAGACAACTAAAAGCATACTAATATTTGGTTGACGCCGTATATATCTACTTTCTCAAATCTTCCCAATGTAGAAAAAAGGAATAAAAAAAGAATAAAATGAAAAAAATACAGAAATAAAAAAAAAAGAAAGAAAAGAATAATGAAAAGAAAAAGAAAATAAATCTATAAAGAAAGGAACAAAGAATTTTAAGAAAAAAGAAAAAAGTATTGAAAAAGGAGAAAAATGAAGAAAAGAAAATCATCTTTGAAAAAGCATGAAAAGAATTAACAAAAAGAGTAGAACGAATTCAATTAAAAAAAAAAATAAATCTAATAAGATAAAACTGTAAGATCGAAATACAAGCAGAAAAAGGAAAACAAGAAAGAAAATCAGAAAAAAAAATAAAAAAGTGAAAGATTAATGGGAAAAAAAAATAAGAACTGTTGTCAGGGGAGGGAGAGGGGGAGGGGGGAGAGAGGGAGGGGGGCAGAGAGGAAGAGTTTCGTAATTTAAGAGTTCCAGTTTGGGAAAAGAAAAAAGAATTAGAGAGAGAGCTTTTCATAATTTAAAAGTTTCAGTTATATTATGATATTAGGAAGAAAGAATGTGTGAAAGAGTTTCTATTATTGAGAATTTTAATTATATGATTTGAGAGTTCCAATTGCATTAGAATGATAAAAGAAAAGAATTTAAGAAAGGGGGTTTCTCTTTCCGTGATTTGAGAGTTCCAATTGTATTTGGAGAATAAAGATTAAATAAAAATTAACTATTAAAGTACCAAATGATAGGAAAATTTAGAGGGGACGAAAGAGGGGGGATAGTAGAGAGGGAATAAAACGTGCACATGCTTTATACTATTTGCTTTTATTAAGAGTAATTGTGTATAGAGTTTGACTAGGGTCCTTTAATGAAGATTTGAACCAAATCTTACCTATTAGAATGAGATGATATGACATCTAATTTGATGATCCACTTCATTGAATTGATCTATATCATTTGGAGAGCCTGGCTGTAAATAAAAATTAAACTATTTTAAGTTTTTTTAACTTATCCATCAAGTAACCTCACAATGAACGACTGAAAGTGGTGAGTTATTTACTTTTATGGTCTAGAATATTTCAGACAAAAAAGAAAGTTGGTAAGCAAGTATTTTGAAGTATTTAGATCATGACTCATAGGTTAGATTTTCAATTTGTATTCCCCCAATCGTAGATCAACAAAACTCTCCAATTTTAGGAATCAATTTCTAGGTCACTAGGATTAACAAGAATGAAATAGTAAAACATTTGATTTTTTTATTTCTAGACATTTTATATGATTTATATCATGTTTAACAGTTTGGATCATCCATTAGAGTTGCATAATATATATTTTCTAAGTGATAGGATCCATACTCAAATCTTATCAATAGGTACCTAGTTAAACTCTCTCTAGGATCCTATCTCTACGATACGAGTAGGAATTTGAGTAGGATCTTGTCTCTAGGATTTGAATGCAGATCCTATCACCAATGTTCTAAATGTTAGATGTCGGGCTTAATGTCGGAAGGCAAAATGTAAAGTTAGATAGCGAATATCGGAGAAATTCCGGAGACATTTGCTTAATTTTGAAGGTCATATATATATATATATCATATGATATGTCTTAAATGTCCTAAAACATCACATATATGGTATATATATATATATATAAATTAATAAGTTGTACTAGCAATATTTTTATGTAATCATATCCAATAAATATAGTTAGCTTCCAATAAAAAATTCAAAATGATCTCAAAAGTACATGATGATATAACTAACAACATTAAATCAACAAAATATCAAATCCTTATAGATTGCAGTTGAGCATTCATTCACGAGCGAGAATCAGTTAATGGTGCTCTAATTCAAATTAATTACCCTAAGATTTAATGATGTGATTAAATTAGGAATGAGCCAGTAGTTTTAAGTAGAAGAAACGAGGAAGAGAACTCGACTTTGAGATTCGTGAGGAGTCGCCGGATTCAAGAGCTCGACGGAGTGAAATTTATGATTGAGGAGAGAGACGACAGGGCTAGTCTAAGCTTGGCAGGACTCCTTAAGTCCTCATCTCTTGGGTTCTAGTCGGGGCTCGGCGGAGCTCAGCGGGACTTCATCAGAGCCCGGTGGAGCTCAGTGGGACCTCATCAGGGCTTCCTGGGTCCTTGTCGGGGATCATGGAGACTCGCTGAAGGTCGTCGGGGCTGGTGGAGACTCATTAAAGGTCGACGAAGGTCGTAAAGGGCTCGTCGGATGTCAGTCGAGCTCGTATCTCTCTCTAATCTCCTCGTTTCTCTTTCTCTCGCGCACGATGAAATTAGGACTGCGAATGAGCCCTAATTTCTTCTCTTCTCTTATAAATAGGGTCGGGTTTGATTAATGGGTTCAAATTCAAAAGAAAAAATAAAACAAAATGAAATCTCAATTTCAGGCGATATTTGGAACCCAAAATCGGCTGAAATTTCAGAAATTCGCTGAAAGTTCGGCGACATTAACTCGATTTTAAAATTTGAAATGGGGTAACCGATTTTGTGTCGGCCACTTGAATTTCCCGACATTTCGGCCGAAATTTTGAAATGTCGGGCGTAGGGGTGCCACCGGATACGGATTATCCACGGATATCCGTATCCGAATCCGCCTCCAATCCGGATATGGATATCATTTTTTCACATCCGTCAATATACGTATCCGTATCCGAATGGTAGGTGCGGATACGGATATGGTAAAAGTAATATCTTATTCGTATCCGATCCGATATCCGAATGTTGCGTGCTTCATAATGATATCGGTATGGAGAAGACTATTCTTCAATGGAATAAGATATTAAAATTTGATATTTTGAGTTGGTGAAAAAGTAATAGTGAAAAGTATTCGATTCTTGTAAGAGCACCACATGATATTTTGAGTATTTCGACATCAATCATGGCATCCGAATCGGCACTTAACACTGGAGGACGTGTTATCTATTGTTATAGAAGTCAAATGACAATGAATACGATGAATGTATTGATATGTACACAATAATATTATAGTATGTATCACATTTAATATTGTAGTAGATGAGATAAAAAATAATATAAGTATTCTGTTTAGGGCCTGTTTGTTTCGTTGCAAAACGTCGCAAGTCGTAAGTCGTAAATGAGAATGGAAAAAGTGAACTGTAGCAGAGAAAATATATTGTGTTTTACGGTGTTTGGTTGATAAAGTGAAGTGTAAATGGAAAAGTATATTGTGTTTTACGGTGTTTGGTTGATAAAGTGAAAGTGTAAATGGTAAAGTATATTGTGTTTTACGGTGTTTGGTTGGTAATGTAAAAGTGTATGTGGAAAAGTTGACCACAAAATTAACTGTAGCAGTGATTTAAATATTATAAATACTATTAAATTAAATCTATTATTGCAAATTAAATTGTATTAATAAATTTGAGATAAAAAATTAATAATCTTAATATTTTATTTATAACAATAATATTAATAAAATAGTAGTATAAATAGTAAAATATTACTAAAATATTAACTAAATAAATAATATAAAATTTAAAAAAATCTAAAGAACATTAATAAATTTTAAGAATACTAATAAAATATAAATATTAAAAAATGTCACAACAATAATAAAATATAGTTATAATATTATAATATTAAAAATACTTGAAATTATTATAATATAAATTTTATTATAATATTATTGTAATATTATAGAAATATAAAATTAATAAAGTAAATATAATTATAATTTAATAATAAAATTATCATTATAGTATTATTATACTGAATTATTATTACAATATTAACATAATAAAATATTAATATAATAATAAAATATATTATGATATTAATAAAGTAATTTTTTATATAAAAATAAATAATTAAATATATAGTAATTTTATATTAAAGTATAATACTGTTATATTATAAAATATTAACTCTAAATAAAATAATAAAAAATGGAATAAGTATTAATAAATAATAAATTATTAATTAAAATATTAAATTAAAATAGTAAATATTAAATATTAAAACAATAAAAAAGTTAAAGATTAAAAATATAAAATAATTAAATAATTAAATAAAAATTGAACAGTATTAAAATATTAAATATTTAATAATATTTAATTATATATTGATTATCAAGTAACTGTTTTGAACTGTAAGTATACTACAAGTAACAGTTACATGACCACAAAATTAACTATAGCAACTGCAAGTGGGAAAAATATGGTGTAAAAGTGAGATTTACATGACCACAAATTTAACTGTAGCAACTGCAAGTGGGAAAAGAAGAGTTGCAAAAGTGTTTTACATTTTGCATTTTGCAAACGAACCAAACAACTTTAAATGTAAAGTTGCAAAACTTTTTGCATTTTGCAAACGTTTTGCAACTTACCAAACACGCCCTTATTTATCTTTAACTATATCTTTTTTAACATATCCGATTAGTATCCGCATCCGATCTGCTAATATCCGATTTATATCTGATATCTGATTTTGGCGGATACGGATATCATTTTTTCACATCCGCCAATATCCGTATCCGTATCCGTATCTGAAGGTTGGGTGCGGATATGGATATGGTAGAGGTAATATCCGATCCGTATCCGATCCGATGGCACCCCTAGTCGGACGTCATTTAGAACTTTGCCTATCACGCGAAAATATATTATGCAATTAAAATGAAAATACAGACCATTCAACATGGTTTAAATCATTCAAAATGTATAAAAACAAAATCAAATGTTTTGTGATTTCTTACATTTGCATCAAATGGCCTAAAATTGGACGAGTAAAACTATCGTGTTTTATTGATCTATGATTTGAAAATACAAATTGAAAATCCAACATTTGGATCATGATCTAAACATTTTAAAACTTTTTGGAATATAATTTTTGTTGTTTTTGAAACATTCTAAACCATAAAATTTTATGAAGTACGAACACGTCAAAGTTATATTTGTTGTAATTTTTGTTGTTTTTGTTGTTTTTGAAACATTCTAAAACCATAAAATTTTGTCATGTCCGGTCGAACATCGACACTTGCTAAATACTTTCCTGGCACAATCATACACTCTAGAGCCGTGTTGGATTTTAAAAAAACAAAAATGTGTGTTGACACCGTGTCGATTTACTTGTCACCATGTCAGGATTCTGTCATAGCCATGTCCTGTGCTTCATAGGTAAAACTTAATTACACATTACTTTTGACCATTTATTTTGTGGCTACTTGATGGAATGGGTGAAATTTTAAAATAATCTAAAATTTTGTTTTTGGGCACTTCAAATATTATTGATCAATTTCAACATAATGGACCTTTAAAATGAATACCTAATCATCTAATTACAATAGGTAGGATTTATTTCCGATTCTTCTTGAAAGAGTTGTCTCAATCTTATTAATACATCACAATATGTATATTTTGAACATACTGAAAATTTCATTAACACATTACAATATACATATACTATTCAGCTTGCGAGAGTACTGTGCATTTCAGCATTTAGAATTGGGAGAGGACCATGGCTCTCCCCCCATTACTTAAGCTGCATACGCATGGGACTCTCAAGTAGGTAGTGTCAACACTTTCAAGATCATAAAATTTGATAAGATTTTTATGAAATGCCTATCCTTGTCAGCTTTCCAGTTGCAAGCAAGAAAATAATCAAAGCAGTATATGAACACAGTTATGTGGTTTATAACTGATGATAAAACTAAATGTCAATATTCTTGATACCACAATGGGAAAACTTGCAAGCATGGATTGAAAACACAAGAAAGTATAACCATGGATCTCTCCATTTTATAAATGAACACGATTCATGATTTATAATAAATTAAATAATGGATGAATTACTTAAACATTCATATTAATCTAGAAGCAATTTTCGATTAAACAATCGAAACCACATGCTTTGATACCAAATGTTAAGAAATTATCTAATGTTGATAATAAACTTGAATCAATTACTTAATAGTATGCTATTCATACAATAAATTAATCTCACATACATACAAACATGAGTTTTATGGATATACCTTCAATCATGTTCAATCGTATGAACACGGTAACCCTTTGTCACTTGAAGCTGTATAAGAAGGATGCCCAAATCCTTTAATAGAAAATTAGAAGAAGATATCATGAAGCCTTCTTGCCTGCTCTTTAACTTCTGTCTTTTCTTGATGACAGAGAACTAAAATGACAAATATCAACACTATGCATATATAGGCAAGGACTCTCTTTTATAACCTCTTTCATGAAGGTGGTAGTTCGTACTAGTTTCGGCTCATTTATCTCACAACCCTAAATCGGACTAATTTTAGTCTCCATAGACTTTAGTCTCCATAGACTATAAAAGGGTAGTTCATCCTCAAATCTCAGATTTGCTTAGCGACAACTTTTTATTGATTATTGAAATCAGGTTGGCTGAGCGCGGAGTTCAATTATCTTATTCTCTCTTGCTAGTCAGTGCTTCATAAATTTCTTATCTTCTTCAAAGCATCTTACTTTACCTAGTGCCTCCTGTTTTGATCTTTAAAACTTATTTGACTAAGCCTTGGAACTTTCATGTTTTTTTTCGCTCCACCCATGCTCATTTATGTTTTATCACCAAGAGCATGGCTTACTGTCGATCTTGTGTCAGTTACTTAAGATGTATACCGATGCTTGCATTCTTCTTGATATGTGGTCCCATTATACCTTTCAAAAGTGCACACTGATGGATTACCTGCCACATTTTTCACATTTGGTTGCATGATTTTGCTGTCGACGATAAAGGAATGAATCGTGAAAGTTGTTTTCTCTTGTAATTTTGCATTTCTGTGATATAAAACATATGCTAATGCATAGTGTGATATGTTCCTGCATGGAACTTCTGTTGAGATAAGCACTAAAGAAGGCTTAATAGTTGTATCCTGAGAACTTGACAGTGGACAAAAGCTTCAGATGTCATGCTTTTGCGCAGATTCTGAAGTAGGAGAGAGCCTATTCCTTAACCTATTCTAGTTGTTTCGTTTCTGTTTTTTGTTGAATGGTTTGGGAGAAAGAGGCGCCCGTAGAGGTCCTTCTTCTATATGAACCTTGGTACACTTTCTAGGTAAGTTTCACTACTGCATATCCCGTTAACTGTATTTGGTCAAGTCTAGGAAAGATTTGACACGGAGGTAATGATTAATTTTACTAGCAGTTGCATTAATCTCCTAGTCATAATAAGAGCTGAATGTCGTAGGTAGAAGGATTTTTTTAAAGGAAAAAAAATCGACCCCCTAGACTATGAACGTGCGGACATAGGGGGTAGAATTGTAGTTATATTAAGGGGAGTTGCATTCTTCTGAAGTTCTGGGGCATAATATAAGCATAGTACACATGGGTTGGTCCATCATTTACATACAAGGGGATAATGCATCTGTCTGTTCCTACAGATAGATCATTGTGGAGCATAATACTTCGATTGCGCCATCATATGTTCTTAGAGGGTAAGTTTGATTTTAAAGGATTTCTTTTTCTTGAAGGGGTTTCCAAGTCAAGCAGAGGCTGTTCTGCATTTTCAACTTTCATTTTCTTAAAATGTATACTCTTGACGGCTAAAATATTCCTCTACCAAATGCACATATCAAATTGTTGTCTCATTGAAATCCCTCATTTTCTAACCAATCATTAAAAACAAGAAATGAACAAGTTACTAGTTATTTGGTACTATTACCTTTGATATCTCATGGAGGAACTTCAAGTTTTTGCCGTCTCTAATCTTGAAACTAACATGCGGGATATGCCTATATACTCACTCATCCAGAATACCTACAGTGTTCTACGATCACTTCTACGATTGTGGTGACTCCATGCATGACCAAATTGTGAAACTGGTAGTCTATGACTACACCCGCGCAAACTGCATCATCGTTTCCCCTGTATCCTACTTTTATCTCTCTAAGCTTTTGACTTGTGTGCAGATTGATATACGGAAAAGTCAAGATATCCACAGCCGTTCGACCATTAGAATTTTGGAGGCTCAGCCAAATCTATATGCTGCGCTGATCGAGGAGAAGTTGTGCATGAAGATTGGAGATAGCTTGTGGTGCCCAATGATGGTGGATGGATACTGGCCACCAGTGGCGATAACTATGCGGTCTGGCACAAGTAGGGTTTTCTAGATGAACCATAATTTCTTGGAAAAAGAAAACAAAAACAAAATAAAATTATATAAGATGCCTTGAGATGCATCTTGTAGAGAGAGGAAATGTGTTGTATAACTGTACTGTTGTTTATACATGTATATTTTTGTAATTTGTTCCACAAGGTGCACATTGGAATCATGAACAATCTCTTCCAACGTGACGTTGCAAATTGCAGCTAGCAAACAGGATTCAGTTGCTTTATTCTAAAACTCTCTCCTCCAAGTTTCATTGTATTTCAATGTCTTTGTTTCTTTTCTTTTCTTTCTTGTGTTTCGTTTTGGTGCGTGCAGGAAAAGGGCAGCCACTCCAAATTTGTGCTAACTTAACCTAGATTCTGTGCTTGGTTGTAAATCTAATTGATCTGCATTAATACAAGAAAATTATGATTCAAACCAAATAATGATTGCACCCTGAAACTCGTTCTCGCTGAGTCTATCCAAATTTAAATTAATGAATGCAAATGAATCAGAAGACACAACGTAAGGGACACTTGAGGTGTAGCTGCATTACACACACTGGATCGTATGAAAAGTTTGGAATCCTCAAGTTTTAATAATAATAATAACTTATTAATTACTTAATTTACGAGAAAATAATATCCTTCTAGAATCTAACTCAGGTGGTAAGGGCTTAAAGATGGGATGTGTGAAATCCAAAGTTTTAACTCTTCAAACCTTCTCTTTTGTTAAGTTTTGAGATCTTATTTTCTCTTAAATTATGGCTTTCCGCACATGCATGACGATAATTCAATATTTGATATTTCTTCGACACTAGATAAATAATTACATTTGACATCTATTAAAGAATTTTATAAATTAAAACCTTAGGCCAACTGATTATTATGTTCAT